>OMKR01102659.1:0-16082 GCA_900302355.1 Cyttopsis rosea | reverse complement strand
CCCCCCCAGGTTGATTTTGAAGGGAGGGGAGAGTCAAGATGAGGAGAGCGATAGGGGAGATAAATTAAACGAGAGATTGTGTGATGGGAGGAGGAAAAAGTACAGTGGGAGGAGGGAGGAGGTGGGACGACAGTCACGAGACGCAATGTACCCAGAAAAGAAAAAAAAAAGAAAGAATGTTGTTCATCCTCTTCTGGTCGACAAAGTAGGTCAGGGAGGAGAGAGAGAGATGGAGAGATAGAAAGAGGGTGATCAGAGTAGAGTGGTAGGGAGAAAGGAAAAGAGAACGAAAAGAGGAAGAGAAGGTGTGGAGTAGGGTCGACATTAACGGTTGCCCATTTTCCCCCGGCAACCAGATGTTTGACACAGTTTAGCATCTTTCAAACTGTACAAAAAAACCCTGGATTTCAGCAAAGATATTGGTTATTGCCTTAAAGGTGCAGTGTGTAGAATTAGTGACATTTTGCAGAACGGACTTGGCAGAAATGAAATGGAATATGGAATGATATTCATAAGTATGTATTAACTAGTGTATAATCCCATGAAAATAAGAATTGTTGTGTTTTCGTTGCCTTAGAATGAGCCGTTTATATCTCCATGGGGGCTGGAGGCCCTTCCACAGACGCCGCCATGCTGCACCGCCATGTTTCTACAGTAGCCCAGAACAGACAAACCAAACCCTGGCTCTAGAGAGGGAATTTTGCGTTTTTCGCCACCACCGTAGCTTCTCCACGGAGGGGAATTCAATTGGTTGCAATCTGCAACCTCACCGCTAGATGTCGCTAAGTTCTATATACTGCAACTTTAAGTGGCTTGCAAAGAGACAAATTTAATTTCCACAACAGTCATATTACCAGGCTCTTTGTAATGTGGCTGCCGTGCATCACTCAGGTGGGTGCTACACATTGGTGGTGGTTGAGGTGAGTTTCCTCCCTTCACTGTGAAGCACTTTGGGTGACTAGATAAAGCGTAATCCATGTAATCCATCATTATTATACAGAGAAATTGGGATGGATCTTAGACTGGTGACGGGGTGACTTGGACAACTGAAGTGCTGGAGAATTTGAGACTCTACTTGGACTTCAAGGCTCCGACTTGGGAACTGGACACTTAAATTTATGATGAAATGACTTCACTGCAACACTAATTACACCACTGAGATATTTGGCCCTTCCTTACCCCTCCATAGTAAATCCAAAACTGCCAAACTGGGCCCCAAACCTCTCTTTCCGTACCTTTGAGTAATATGTTTTTACAGCTACCCTGCCAAGAACTGCAGCAACCAAACAAGTGAGTGAGCAGTTTATCAGTGGGTGTAGCCTCAGATGAGCACATTTAAATGCAAGGATTCAGAACCTTTACTCGTGTGAACGGTTTCTTTCCAGACTGTGAAATGTTTTAGTTTGGTTTGGTAGTTTTGGCTCCGCTCTCTTGGTGCCGTGCGCATGGGCCACCACCGGGGACAGCGAGCCCAGGTAATTTAAGATCCTCTGGAGACGCTGTGCCTCGGCTTGCATTCTGTGCATTATTTATCGTGCAGTCAAGTGTTGATTATAAAATGCTGTCGTCTGTGTTTTTCTTCAGGAATTATTAAATAAAATATGACTTCAAGGACGGTGACTTTGCAACGTTAGTTTAAGGACAGATAGACTCTCCCCAGCGACTGAAGGCTTGTCTATGTTCATAATGGTAAAGTCCTGCTAATTAACCATGATATGATAATTGTTTTTAATGTTTTTAGGCTATATGGACACAGATCTATAGCTTCCTAAGCTCACTGGCTGGGGATTATCTTCTTTCTGCAGGTGCTATTTGTGCATCTGCATCTGGCATATTGATTGATGGAAAGGAGGCCTGTTTGTTGGGAGCTAAATCGTTTATCCAGGGAGATGCAGCTTTAAATGATTACTGATACTTTGGGCCATTTAGTTCAATATACATTAACTCTTTTCAACTCCAACACCAGACACGAATGGATGTGCTGTGTACAAGTGCAAATTAAAACACCCACTTTAATAATAATTCCATTATTAGTGCAAGCGTAGGAGGGAGTGAGATAGATGGGGAATGAGAGGCGAGTCCAAGTCTGGCAATTTACGTCCCGGTCCAGGGAAATAATTGCTCCATTCCTCCTCTCACCTCCTCTCCAGAACTCTTTAGTTCCCCCTTCAGTTAAATTATTTTCTTTTCCATATATTTTCTTTTATTTTTTATCTTTTTATCTTGCATTGTTCTATGGACATCTGCTGCTCCTGAATTGAACACCTGAATTCTCAATAAATGGGACCAATACAGTGTTATCTTACTTTACCTTCAACAGGGTCTTTAACTTATATGTAAAAAGTGTAGAATAGTGGTTTCTAGAAAATAATGATAGCATTTAGAGTTATTTGAATATCTTACAGCTCATTTACTCATTTACTATATTGTATATAAGGAATTCAACTGCTATTTAGGCACTTTCCATTTTAAATGTTCAACTGTATTGATCTTCTCTCTAACACACCAGATGCATCACTGTGTTTGTACTGTAACAAGCACCATTTCGCTTGCTCACCTTTCGGGTTCCACTCGTGTGAGTCGGTCTAAGTCACCGGCTCGAGCGATGTGGGTGAGGTGTATCATCGTGGTTTATGGTGTTTTTTCCTGTCCAAGAGGCTGTACCCCATCTGCGGCCAGAGAGTAGGGGGACCGCCACCAGTCCTGCGCCATATGGGAGGCAATGCTGTAGGACCCCGTGGAGACCCCGGTATGCGGCCAGCTCTCCCTCGCCACCGTCAGGAAGCGAGCGGCGCAGTGGCGCGTGGAGGACACAGAGGAGGCGACGTCGGACGCTAAGCCCTCCCCCATGGTTAGCACGAGCGCAGGAGCTGGCCGTGCCAGCACGTGTGCGCCGCCTCTCCACCTCGTGCTAGCCCAGCCCATGCCAGACCCCCTCCCTCCCTAGCTACATAAGCTCAGAGGAACCGCAGCAGGGGATATGCTTCGGTGTCTGAGTCGTCGGACTCAGGCGAACTTCCCCAGCTTCCAGGCGAGCTCCAGTGGCAGCCTGTCTTCGGTTCCCTGGACCCGGATGAGTCAGACAACGGGGGAAGCCGCCCGAGCTCGCAGGTGAGCTCCAGCCAGCTGGCCTCGGCTCCAGCCTCGGCTAGGCTATGGAGGCAGAGCTCATCGAGGTGTCCCAGTGAGCGGCCGGCAGGATGCGCCGTACACAGAGGAGGACCAGCGGCCACGCTAAGGGAGGAGACACTGGTGGAGCACTCCTTCCGCCTCACTCGACAGGGCGGTGGAGAGCAGGACGCAGAAACGGGCAGCAGACGGCTGCCCTTCCCTTTGTCTCTTTCTCCCCGTATTTACGGCCGGAAAGAACACGTGGACCATTTGCCCACTTCAGTTCCCAAATGTCTGTACCGTGAATCACATACCCCACTCCCTCACACCCCCACGGTGAAGGTGCAGCAGGCTCCTGTTATAAAGGCTGGCCCGCTGTGCACAAAACCCCACAATACCACAAAGAACCATTTGAGTCCAATCACATATTCGACAATAAAACTTGCGAAACTCATCTAATTTGACGGCAGGGTGGCACAGTGCTTGCACTGCTGCCTCACAGCAAGAATGTCCTGGGTTCGATTCCCGCCTGGGGTGTTGTTGGCACCGTGGTCCGGTGGGTTATCTCCCGAGCAGGGGCCTTTCTGTGTGGAGTTTGCACGTTCTCCCCGTGTTCGCATAGGTCTCCTCCAACATAAGGACCCCAACTAGAAACGTGCAGAACACTTCCTGTCCTGTCCCTGACCGCGACATGGATCCACCACCTGGAATTGGTCCCCGGACGCCGACAAAGCAAGGGCTGCCCGCTGCCACTGGAGGAAGGCAGCAAGGATGGGATAAATGCTCACAGTAAGAAACCACAATCAGATGGTTTGCCCACCTCTGTGCCCAAATGTCTGTGTTGTGAATCACATGCCCCAAGTCCTCTCATTCCTCATGGAGAAAGCGCAGCGGGCTCCTGTTATCAATGCTGGCCCACTGTACATGAATCTCCACAGTACCACAAAGCACAGTTCAAGTCCAATCACATTCGACAAAAAAAATAATCAAATATAAACGTGTGGAACTCATGAGGTAACAATTGGCCATGAGCGGGCACGTGCCTGACCCATCGTGTGCACATCGGACCCATGGGTCTGCAAGTCAAACGGGTGGGCGTACAAGCGGGCACACGATCGATCTGGTGCGCGCCTGGCCGGCACTGTTTCAATGTGCAGTGGCATGGCGCGCGTGCACAACGAGCCGGTGGGCTACATCATCCAGTTCACCCGTCCCTGCCCATGTTCAGGGGAAAGATCGAATCAGTGGTCCCAGATGGCCAGACAGAGGTTCTCACGACAGAAATAAACTCTCTGCTAGAAAAGGGACCGGTCCAGCACGCCCCGGAAGAGAGGGAGGAGCTGGGACACTACAGCAGATACTTCATGGTCCCAAAGAAGGATGGGAATTTTCGCCCAATCCTCGATCTGCGAATGCTGAACAGGCATCTAATGAAAATGAGGTTCCAGATGTTGACCACACGTCTGCTGGTGAACTTTATTCGACCAAATAATAAGTTTGGTCTGAAAGATGCATATTTTCACATTCCCATTCACCCACTGTACAGGAAGTACAGACGTTTTGCTTTCTAAGGGAGAGCATACAATATACCCCTCACGCTCCCATTAGAGCTGCATACGGTGCTATTATCTCTTCAACACTTCCTGCCAGCCCTCAACGGCCGACACATCCTGGTGAGGTCAGACGACACAGGTTCGGCCCCTCCCCTGGTGTTGGAGGGCGAACAGTCTGCTGCTGTATGTGGAGCAGAACCTTCTTTCCCTCCAGGCGGTCCACATCCCAAGCTGTCTCAACCAGGGGCCGGACTGCCGTACAGGGAAAAACCCCGGGTTGCAGATTGGCACCTCCACTTCCAGGTGGTGACGGAGATCTGGAAGCGGTTCGGCTGGGCGGAGGTGGATCGTTTTGAGTCGGGGGAGACGACAGAGTACCCGTTGTGGTTCTCCCTAGGGGGAGACCAGCCACCGTTGGGCGTGGATACGTTAGCCCATCCATGGCCGCAGGATGCTTTTCACTCATTCAGCTGAGTGCTGAACAGAGTGTGGGAGGATAGCTTGGACAGATTGTTGCTGCGACTGGTGGCCCCTGATTGGCCCAGCCCCCTATGGTTCACCGATCTGTGATTTATGAGTGTGGGTCCCTCGTGGGAGCTCCCACTCTGGCGAGATCTGCTCACTCAGGCACATGGTATGATTTTGCATCCGCACCCGGGCCTATGGTGTTTTCGGGCCGGGTGCCTGAGAGGGAGAGGCTCCTAGCTTCGGGCCTCTCAGATGTAGTGGTCGCCACCATACAGAGCGCCAGGGCACCCTCTACATGCTAACAGTATACACTGAGGTGGCGTAGTACCGGGCTTTGCAGTGTTATGTGGACCACACTAAGGACATTGCCCAAGCAAAGGGTAGGCCCCTGTCCAAGGAGTGGTTGGCTCATTGGCTGGTGGAGGCCATAGACTTGACCCATCATTGGAGGCCCCTCAGGGCCTGCACGCACATTCCACCAGGGGGGGGCCCTTTTCAGGGGGGCATCGGTGGAGGAAATATGTTTGTGTGGTTTGATATGACGACGTTACCATACTGTCGCGTGGTGGTATATGGTCCCATGAGTAATAGATTGCAGTCCCTGCGATAGGGAATGTCTAGGTTGCGTATGCAACCCCGGTTCCCTGAGTAGGGACCAGATCTATTACTGCGCTGCGGTATATACCCGCGGGGGCGGGACGGAAGCCCGGCATCGTCACTTCCTGTGCCATTTCAGGCGTGAATGCAGAGATTTTCGATTGGATTACATGATCTGATGATCATTCCCATGAGTAATAGATCTGGTCCCTACTCAGGGAACTGGGGTTGCATAATCAATCTAGATGTTATGATGGACCAAATGAGCACAGCTCCAAATTAATTTAATCAAATTTCTATAGTGATATCATGAGAGATATCATGGCGTAAAAACTTGAACCAACTTACCTACTAATAACCAAATTCCTCTAGACTACAGTTCCAGAAAGCGCTTTATAATGGCACAGCATTAATTAACAGTCAAATAAAAATGCAGTGTAATTACAACAGAATATTCATCATAGTTACTGTCTGTTGTGTCACAGCGACTGTGATTCACTGATGAGACAAATGTCGACTTAATTGCCGACAAGCAAACGTGCAAAATTCACTTAGCACACACCTGCTCACGCATTAGTGCATAGAAACACCAGCGAGTCAAAGAATCCAAATGACAACAGACAGACTATATTCCACACAGTAGGCAATATGAAATTAAGCCACGACAATCGCTGATTTACATGATCCATTTTAAATGTGACAATTAAGGCAATGTCTTGTGAGAAAGTGAGGTAGTTGTGAGATTCTTCTCTATGAGTGATTGTCAGAATAATTGACATGTGATACTTATTCAAAATGCTCTGCTCTAATCTCCATTGTATGTTGCGGGGTCAAGCCGCGGGCTGCAGGCGGCAGCACGGGCTTCTCCCCGTGACGGCACGGCTGCTCCGGGCAGGCGGTGCTGATTAGTCCGACTTGGGGCAGGAAATTTCTTAATGTTTGTCTCTTACAGTGAAGGAGATTGGCCGCAGGGCTCAGCGGCCTAGAAGGAGCCACAGCTCGTTCCCCAGCGGTACCCGCAGCATCCGTTATATTTTATGTTTCCTTTTTGGCCAGTGAGCCTTTGTGTGTTTGAACAATAAAACGCACGCCTAAGCGGCACCATGTCCATCTGCCTCCTCCATAAACCCCGACGAGTGGCTGCTCCACCACGGTTGCCCACAAAGATCCTATTGTGCGGCACACCTTGCCACTCTGAAATGGTTTTCCCCTCATTCGAGTACCTTCTCAGGGTTTCTTAAATTTTTTTAAACAAGTTTTCTCTCCTGTGCCTGAGTGCTTTTCGTCAGGGGCTGACGTCTGACGCGGCTATTTTTTAAAGTGGGCCTACGAGAACCTTTAAGGGTGGGGATCGAGGGCTGTATAATTAAACTTTCCTTGACTTTATTTGATCAGCTGAGTTCAGTTCTGTGGAGTTTTATTCATTCACATCTGTAGGTGAGAAAATCCTGGCATCAAAGTGTCAGCTTTAAAGAGAATTCCCTTATTCGCAGAGCGGGGCAGTGGAGCATAATGAGTCTGGGGCCGCCTCGGTCTGCAATCGCCATCAAACTGGAGTGAATTACACATCCACTTGCAATCAATGATAGCACAGCCTTCAGGGGCTGATCTCACACAGGCATTCAACATGAATAAAAGGCAGACTGCTGACACACAGGCTCATGAACCGATCAAATCCGGGTCAGTGGCACCTTTTTTTCCCAGGTATAACGTGGTACTGATCACCTCTCCCTCCCAAACTCAAGCCTACATTGCAAAGGTATCTATCCAGCAACAAAGCTTTTAGTAATTATGAAGATATAAAAAATATTTATATTTTCAAAAAGTTCCTTTGTGTGAAGTAAAATAATGCAGTATAACATAAGGGTTTAAAGATCATGTTTAGATTTAATATGAATTTAAGGACCCGAGTATCAAAAACCTGTATGGCACAGTCAACAAACTGCTGTTGTTTTAGCAACTACACTATCACATGGTGCGTCATACTTGACTGGAAAAAAGTGCCAAACCATTGACTTTAACAAAGGAGGGTTCTCCAGCTCAATTCGGTCGTCATTTGCAGTTGCGAGTTTGCTCGTTGGTTCCTACTAATTTTTGCTGCGACTTCTCCCTGCCCTCGCTCGTCCATTATTATGGCAGAAATTGAGACAAGCTTATAGTTTGTGTATGTGTGGGAAAAAGAGGGAAAACGAGCAAAGGAGATGAGAATATGATTTCGATTTTTGATTTTCAATGGACATTGCCTGCCCCCCCCCCCTCCGACTATCACACAACACAGGCTTGACAAAAAGGGGTAATTTGAATACTACACATGGCAAGACTACAGCGTGCATCAGTCACGGCCAGATGTAAGCACTCAGGACACATTTCAAGTGTCTGCAGCTTTGTGCCACACCAGTGATGGATCACAAGTGGAATGCTGACATAGTGTGCGTCTCCCCCGCTAAGTCATTCTCCGTTAAGAGGTCACACTCGCTCGCTTCACGCAGCCTCCCTTGCTATGCAGACTGCTGAACATGAGGGCTTAAATGAAGATAAGTCGCCTGCCTCTTGAGGCTTTTAGGGAGTAACAGCTCAAATAAACATCCCTCTCCGACTCCTTCAGGGACACTGCAGCACATTATTTATGAATTGAAGTTCTATCTCTTGGTTTGCTTTACCAGAGGATGGCGATAATCCAGGGTGGCTCGCCGAGCTAATGCTGCAGACAGTGTTTTAAAATCTAAAATAATTGTGAAAAACAGAATTATAAACGTAGGGTTATGGTACTACTCCCACACAGTACTGGGATAATAATGTTTTAATAATCTTTTTAATGTAAAATTATAGGCAACTGATGTTGTGTTCTAATGAAGAATTATTTGAAGAATTTCAAGCAAATATCCATTCTGTATCTAAAGTTATAGAAGTGAGATGAGTGGGAAGAGAAATTATCTACTTATTAAGACCAACTCTGTTGATGTCATGTTCCTTCTCTTGTGACAGTTAGATTGCTCTCCAAATCCACTGAAGCTACAATAACGTTGCCATGGTACTGTCTGGAAAATATCTAGCAATTCAGTCCATGCAAACGTGCTGTTTTTTTTTCTTTTCTTTAAATTATTTTTATGAAACAGTCGAAATAAGAGTTTGCTGTACAGTGTCGCAGCAGATATCGTTGTGAAACACCAGAACACCACACCTGACTTATTCTACAATTCCAGGGATTGATGGATGCACAGATGGATGGGTGGAGACATGGATACATGAATGGATGGTTAGATGGATGGGTCGATGGTTGGTTGGATGGATGGATGGTTGGATGAATGCATGGGTGGATGGATGTGTGGGTGGATGGATAGATGGATGGTTGGATAGAAGGATGGATGCATGAATGGATGGATCCAGCACTTCTCAGGCCTGAATGATGGACGATGTTGCCATGCCATCATGGTGTTTGGGGCACTGCTGAGGAACAGCTGAACAGGCACCTTGTTAGCCAAGGCCTGTGACACGCAAGCCATTAAAGTCATTACAAAAGACCCTTTATCTACACTTTGTCCTGAAACAGTGCCCTCTTGCACAGCAATTACAGACCAAAATGGGTAGCTGCAGGTACTTTTTGGGAAATAAAAGGACAGTGGTGCTGAAAAGTCTTACCACAAGCGCTATAGGAGACAAGGTGATTAACCTTTATCTCTCAACCTTTCCCTGTTGTTAGACACCATTAGTTGAAAGACGCAAAAAATGATGAAAATGAAAAAATGGAAAAAAAAGATGTATGAACAGGCTGGTTATTTTGTTTTACTGAAAAACAACGATAATATGCTAATCTTTTATGAAATTATGTATGTTCTTCTCTGAATTACTGAATATTTGTAGTTATATAACATAACTGCACAATAATGAAGTTTAATACTTCTTTTAATACTTTTTTTACTGTCCTTAGTCCATAGTCCTTAGTCTCCTTAGTCTCCTTAGTCCTTTGTTAGATAATACCATTAATAATAATTAACAATAATGAAATAGCACCATTTGATAATTAAACGGTATAAGACTTCAACTACTCTCTGCTCTGACCTCCGGCTCCCATTAAGAATACACAGTGCGATTCAGCAGTCATATCGGCATGACAGCAGAGCTGACTTTGGTTTAGCTTCAGGGCAAATATCTTCTCTCTCTCTGGGTCTTGTTTTCTAGAAAAAGCTCTCCACCTTGCTTCTCGGTGACCTCCGGGAATTGCGCGGCGACCTCGCAGCTGCCCACTCTGGCCAGGCAGACGGGACGGTGGCGGCCCTAATGAGGAAGCTGCGGAAAGTGATAGTTGGAGTGGAAGTTTCTCTTGGCGAGATTGTCATGAGATACGAGCTGAGCTTATGCTCGGGTCACACCGCCGGCGACAGGGGCGCTGAATGAAGCCAAGTCGCTCTCGTCTTGTCGCCAGGTCTCTGTGCCCCTGTCTATTGTGGGCGTGTCGGGTCTAAATTGACTGGCTGACGCTGTGGGCGCGTCAAACTTTGCAAACCTCTCTCCCTTTCCATATTTAATACAGTATACATTATATAGATAGATGGCGCCGTGTGTATTTTTTTTTCTAAAAACGGTGTAGCCATTTACTCAGCAAAATAAATAACCTATTGAAAAAAATGAGTATCTAGTCTTGCCATCTGTCCCTGCACCGGCGGTATAACCCGACCATTAGTCTAACTACTAGTGAATATAAATGGACGAATTCAGATGCAGTAATAACATACTTGGTGCAAGATTTTGGGAAATTAGATCCCAGACACCAGATAGTAAAAAACAACAACTGCACATACCCAATCACTACCACACAAATAATAACTCACATAAGATGGGATATACTGGATCTGAACCCAACCCTCCTATCTGAACTCAAGAGATCAGATTCCATTTATTTTATATTATTTTATTTTATTCCCCCTGCTGTAAAAATGTGATTGGTGACAGTTTTGACACATTGGCAGTCTCACTGTTATCACCTTCTATATCAAGCACTTACCCCTAAAACTTTCCAACTATCTTTTACTCCTTTCCTGTCCTCACCTACTGTACTTATTCATTTGTTTTTCGCTGATACTACTTTACTCGTGTTTCTATCCCTTTTTCTTCATTCTTTACCTCTTCCACTCCTTATGCTCTCAATTATATATTTCTGCTCGCAGCAATCACATGCTTTTCCTCGGGGCGATGCACTTCTCTAGATTATTATTTTTCTTTCCATAATATTGTACCGTGTATTCAACGACGCGCGTCTTTCAACCTTCAACACGTGTTATAGTGTTTATTTAATGCTGTGATCAGAGAGCGCTTGCAAGAGAGAATAAGGTTTTGATTAATTGATTGATTGTACTTCCTTCACGCACAAAGAGATATTGCTATGCAGTCCCTCCTTCTGCCTCCTAATTACTTTTCTAAGAGTCGAGAAACAAAAGTGCAAGTGCTCCACTCTAATAGTTTAATACTGTTCAGTCTGGAAATATTTTAACGTGATTATACTGTCGTTTTCAAGCCTGTGCTCAAAAATGATTCTTTTGGTAAGAGTTTCATTTTGTCAAATCGCTACGGATTCCTCTACAGTGGACATAGGGTGTCGTCCGTCTACTTTCTTCCATTTCCACAACACTTGAGAGCCCTTGACACCAAATGACACCATTAGTTTTGAGTGACAGCTCACTGAGAGGCATCCAGCGAGACAAAACAAATAAAAGGAATGGGCAGTGGGGTGGATTATTCATTCAGGTTAATAAGGCAGATTTGGAACCAATTCCAGGATGGTAATGACTCTTAATGCTGAGCCCTGTCAACTGTATGTGGAAAAATATGTATATTTTGTATTAAAAAAAGGAAAACACATGCAACATGCAACGAGACGATAAACAAAGAAAGTGCATCAGTTGGATCGTCGAAATGGATGAAACAATCTCATTTTCTTTGGTCAAGAATCCTGCTTTTTAAAGTTTCAGTATGCACTTTTTTGACTACTAGAGGGAGAACTAGTATATCATAACCTGATCAAGACAAACCAAGAATGCCAAGTCGGAATACACTTTGAGCCCTTTGATTCCCTGCAAATTTTGATTATTGTTCAGGCCTTAAAGGTGGGTGTGTAGAATTTGGCGGCCACTAGTAGCGAGGTTGCAGATTGCAACCAACTGAATTCCCCTCCGTGCCTCTGTGGTGCAACATGGTGGAAGGGGCTCCAGCCCCCCATGGAGATATAAACGGCTAATTCTAAGGTAAGGAAAACACAACGATTCTCATTTTTATGGGATTATACACTAATGAAAACATACTTATGAATATTATATTCCATATTCCATTCCATTTTTGCAAAGTCTGTTCCGCAAAATGCCACACACTGCCCCTTTAATGCAAAGAACGGGGCTTTGACACTTCAGGGCTCTTTCAGTCGTCTACCATAAATCTGAGTGAATCAGTCAGTGTTGGACAATTTCAGGTTCAGAAAGTAAATCCCTGCCATGTTTTTGCTCCTCCTGTACACTGAGCCAACGGATCCACTGATCCCTGATCCCTGTACCTCTGGGTTGAGCATCCAGATGGTTGACTCAAAACACTGGGACAGATTTTTACTTTCTGATCCTGGAAGTTTCACCTCTGCAGAAAAATGACTGGACCAGACTGTAGATACAGAGCAGTGTTTATGTGGCTGTATTTACTGTACCACAATGTCGAAGAGTTTCACTAGCTGTGTGGGCAGCTGAGGCCAAAGGTCACCCTGGGATACCATATTGTGTTTTAGAGAGTTGAGAGAGATGTCATGTAGTGCGTATATTTCTGACAAACACTATACAATATGTGCATGCTGCACCACTATTGACCACAAAATAAACTATTGACATGGTAGTTGTCCATCACATAAGAAATAAATATAAATCCAAGTGTTTAAAAAGATCCTCTCCTTCTCACAATGCTACAGAACAACACCAATCAAGTCGAGCCATTAAGTAGACAAAGTTGAATTTGTCTAGTTTCTAGTGATTATAATGAATACTCCAAAGGAATTGTCCAAATGTGCGATGGCCAACCCAATTGACCAAAACTTGATGCTTTAAGGATTAACGAGAAAATAATTTGCACACAAGCCCTATTTTCAAGGTTTGAACTGAGAGAGAACTTGAGAGACAGCTACAGAGTGCTCATCTCATTGGCTTTCGCTGGTGTAGCATTATTATAAATGTCCTTGTTGAGCATCTCACACTACACAAGCCCGGACCAAAGATTTATGATCGTATCAAATGTGTTTAATATTGTTGCAATGGTCCGGCTGGGAAGAGTTACTGACTGGAGTCCGACAACCTGACACTAGAGCCAAGATTTGGCTGCGATATTGGAAATTTGTCTGCAACGTTCACGTTTAAAGGGGCCGTATTATGCTATTTTCATTCTTCATATTTATATTCTGGGACTCCACTAGAATAGCTTTGTATGATTCACAGTTCAAAAAACCCATTATTTATCTTAAACTAGCCCTTTACGCCCATCATTTCAGCCTGTGCTGAAACGTGCCGTTTTAGCTCCTGTCTCTTTAAGCCCCGCCTCCCTAGAAGCCCACTTTCTTCTGATTGGCCAACTTCTGGAAGGGTCACAGTGCCTGGTGCTCCGTATAATGGTGGCGCCCACACCGCTGGTGTAGAAGTAAACTGGAGTTTAGGAATGTATGTAAGCTGTAATTTCTCGTTCCTGATTGGAAATGGCAGCTGTTCGAATGGAACCTTACATGTTCGATCCCGAATCCGATCCCGAATATGAGAGTCGAGAGCACAAACATCCGCAGCAACAGAGATTACAGAGACCGGACGTCTCTGTTTGGTAAATATTACGCTCAATAACTGCCGATTGTGACATAAAGGTGGTGTTATGGAATCCATAACATTGCTGGATAAAAAATATCCGGCACACATTCGCCTCCTTTACGGAGAAGTTCCATGTGGAGTCTGTTCCCGCATCAGATGATGTTACAGATACGCTACGTAATGGGTTAGAGTTAGTACGTTATGTCCATTGTAGATGCGATCGTTGGGACAATCTGTCGGCAACGGATGTACAATTTGAATCAGTTTTTTTTTTTTCCTGACTCCCTCCTCCTCCTCCTCCCCCTCTCCGGCGCAGCGGCTGCATCACACCACACATCCGCACAACTAACTCTAAAGACATCTGGGTCAGAGTGGCATTTTTAAGAAAAATAATAAATCACAAGCTGTATATAAAACATATATATGTATATATATACGCCCCTGTTTATACAGTATTTGTTCTTAGCTTTGACATAATGCGACGTGGTTCGGCGGTGAGTGCGAGAAAAAAATGCAGGTCCTTCACGGTTACTCAGATGGGGGACGGGTCTAATTCAAACCTGAACGGTGTGTTTTTGACATGTTTTCTGAAATAGGGAGCCCACAAAAAACTGACTGGGTTGTTGTATTTCACCGTTTGTGTGTTAGTCGGTCCATCAGAGACCCAAATGGATGTGCGCATAATAGGGCCCCTTTTTAAGTGATGCATTATGCATGATTCCAAATGGACAACAACATATTTACCACATAATACACTAAAAATCGATCAATATATATGAAAAATGAGTTTTCAGCCATGTGAAGTTCATTTAAATTCAAGAGAATAATTTCTGTGCTACTGTATCGTTGTTAAATGAAAAAAACCCATCCTTAAATAAAATAATAGCTTTGATATCTCAAAATAGTTTTTCTTCCACTAAAGTGACTATTTGGCTTTTCAAAAGATTTTCATGTCACCGTCTGCTGATCAGCCAATCACACTTTCTCTGCAGCGCTAATAGATTTGAATGGAGAATTATCCATTTTTATTATATGGGAGAAAGCCATTGGCGAGAGTTTCTTTAAGATAGACAGAAAAAGCCTCGTGTTCTTTCATCCACTACTCCACTACTGGCGAACGCTGCCTTGATTCAGCCATCAACAGCAGCCTGAAAAGCCTTGCTCTTTAATCTTGGGCTGATATACCACCGCTAATGGACCTATGAAAACCATGTCCATTTATCTTCTTCTGCAAAACGTCTCCATCATATTTTGTTGAGAGCTCACTTGGCTCTTTTTGTGTTTCTTTGTGATTAGTAATTGATGCAATTATCGTATTGGTTGTCTGTTTCAGAAAGGCACAGATGGAAGTTTATCACAAGATACCTACAGTATCACCATGAGGCAAATGAACAAGTTACAGCGATATTCCCACGAATGAAGACGTGGCTCTGAAGTGGATATTATTTTGAATGCATATCGTGTGCATTGAACTTACTCAAGCTTCAGTGGACACAAGAATGTGCATCACATTCTTTTTCTCCAAATAAATGCTACACAGGCTCCCACCTGAAATCGATAGCCACCGTGGTTCTCAGTTGATTTCAATCAGGTTTTCTCATTAAATGGTTCTAACTGGAGAGCCCTTTACTCTTCCAGTGGGGCAGAACTGATAGAGGACTTTGTGTATGATCTCCTCTTTTGTGCACCGCTGAACACACACACATTGCCAGCTGAGGTGCCAAGGATTTGACCTTTTTTCTATGGTGAAGGAAAATATCTCTGCACTGGAAATCTCACTGAATTCCATTTATAGTACATAAATTATATAGTCAAGTCTACAATTACTGCCCTGATGATATTAACAAATCTTCTGAGACTTTTTCTTTGTTATTTTGTAATAGAATAAAAATGAAAGAAATTTAACACTGGATTCCATACAGACATGTTCTATATATAGTCAAGTGAACAAATACAGCCAAGTGCTTAAGGAATTCTCAAGAAATTTGACAGTTTCCAAAATTAGATTATTTTCATCATATTTAAAACACTGAAAAATCCTTTTAATCAAGGCTAAACTAAAGGCTGTTTTTGCAAGCAGCCGTGACTGTGTCAGTTCCAGTGCTTTAGTGCAGGTTCTGGCCAACATTCCGTACATTCATCTCGAAAATCAAGATTTTCTTTCTACAAGTTTTAATTTAGAATTTCTTTACAAAACGAACCATGCAACTGGATAATTGTAATAGTGAAACATATGTTTAATCTTGCATATTTCATAAATATGGTAATCTTTGGTCAGTTTGATCACAAAAACAAACTGTTTTTGTGCTGCCTTAGGCATCTCCCAAGGCAATGCTTGGAATGCAGATTTCTCTTCAGTCGCTTCAGGAGAAATAAATCCAGGACAGTCATCTGCTAGAACAATGGAAGACAAGTCAGAGATGGCATTGTGCTCCAAGCACATCATATGTCGTTATTAAAATCTGTGAAGCTTCTAGTTACTGAGGCTCTTGTCCTGAAGTCTCTCTGAGCCACGCCAAGTGCAGGCTCTGCAGTC
>OMKR01102657.1:0-10776 GCA_900302355.1 Cyttopsis rosea | reverse complement strand
AGAGAGGGCTTATTATTTTACAATGTGTTTAGACAATCAGAATCAGAATCATCAGAATCAGAATCATCAGAATCAGAATCATCAAAATCATCAGAATCAGAATCATCAGAATCATCAGAATCATCAGAATCAGAATCATCAGAATCAGAATCATCAGAATCATCAGAATCAGAATCATCAGAATCATCAGAATCAGAATCATCAGAATCAGAATCATCAGAATCATCAGAATCAGAATCATCAGAATCATCAGAATCAGAACATCAGAATCATCAAAATCAGAATCATCACATCAGAATCATCAGAATCAGAATCATCAAAATCAGAATCAGAATTTGCTTAGAATTTGCAAAGTCTATTTTCATACACAAGGAATTTCTTGTGGTAAAAGTTGGTGCATTGCTGTACAGACAATTAGCATAAAAAAAGACAAATATACAAAAATAGCCAAATAAAAAACGAAAACAAACAATATACAAAAAAAAAAAATGCAGAATATACAAAGTGCGATTCTATGGCAAAAGTGTGATTAATTATTGTTTTTTGATTTTTTTTGTTTTGTTTATTATTTACAGATAGTTAGTGTTTAGGTTTATGTACATTGTCATTTTTTATTCATTATATTTATTTTCATAATACAGTACTTTATTTACTTTACTTGTTTATTTTATATTTTTTATTACCATTTCTTTTTTCGGAGCGAGCCGCCATATTGTGAGGATCACTCGCATCGACTGCGAACGTCGGTCGGCGAATTTCTGAGTTTAAAGACGTCTTGGAAGTCTTGCCGGGTGGAAAAACCGCCACAGAATATCTTGCAACCGTCTCCATCCATCTTTCCCTCCCTTCCTTTCTCCATTTTTGTACATTTAGTATATTTTAGCCATTTCTCTATGCAATTGGATGGAAGTGATCCTCCCAAAATGGCGACCGGAGTCCATAGCGACCCATAGCGACCGTCAAACTTCACATTCTCTATTGCCTTAATATTATTGCCTATTTTGATGTGAGCTGCTATGACATCTATCTATCAAAGTTGATGTTTACTTCTGTGAGAATGACACTGCACCGTTATACAAGTCTTTACTGTCGTCTAAAAATACAAGCACAACACTCTGATTATTTCATTTTTCGGGCTGAACCATTACGTGTGGCTCGCTGCCTCGAGGCCGAGACGGCAGCCGGGACCGAGTCACGTCAAAGCGGCTATTGACAATACAACGCTGGCAAAGAGCTTCTCCTCTGTCTCGCTCCTAACCTCAGGTCATAACTATTTATTCCATCAGAGAATGGCTGAATAAAATAAAGTCCCAGAGGCTGGAAAACGCTGCCGTGTTACTCAACAGAAATGTGACAAAAGGACAACGCCAAAATCAAGTGTCGTGCATATTACTACAAAAGTATCTAAAAATAATTATGACAATTTATATCACCATCAAACATGGTTATGGGTTACCAGCTCAGTGGGGTTTGAACGGGGGAATATCACAACTTGAATAAGATCTATTGTTCAAACACACGAGACACACTAGAATCTAAATTCTAAACAAACTATTTGTTACTAATTAATAAAATAACAATAATGAATTTACTTTCATAATATTAATACATTCAATGGAGCTGTAAGCATCACCAATTTAAAAAAAATCACCAATAATTACTTGTGGGAAAACCGTTTGTCCATTTTAATGGAAGATGTCATGACATTTTGTAGTAATGAAATTAATAATGATGTACAACTCAATTAAGATACCAAATTCATTATTTTTATATTACATTTTTCTAAAGTAGATAATATATGTTTTTTAGAGGCATATTTGAGTATAATACAACACACACACACACACACACACACACGCAGCATATAAGTTACCTGAAAACTGAGCTGATAATTGTCCACAATGGCCTATTAGTCCTGCACGCAACTGCTTAGATGCAGCATTATATGCAGGAGCCTACTGTATATATACAATTCACATCACCCAAACAACATCAGCATGCGCTATTTATTATAAATACCACTAACTCTTACCAAAAAATGTAATATTTCACCACAAAATGTCATAACATGTACTGTAGCTTTGTATGATTAAGAAAATAAATGAAAATCTGACATTGAGCTCTACCTCCAAGATAACGCCTTTGGCATATACTGTAGAAGTTCATTAAATTAATCAGTAATAATTTGTACTAATTTGTACTAACTAACTAGTAACTACAAGGTTGTCTTAACTAAAATCGGGTTCAGGAAGTGAAATTGTATATTATCTCATATCTCTTAAATATGTACACAACCAGCTGTAAAAACAGAGGACCTTTATGAGCATCCAGTCAGAAGGTGCCTCTTTTCATAGTGACATTAAAACCTTGGTGAAACCTTGAGCTCTGGGCTTTGTCGTGGTTTCGTGACAGAAAGATCTGGTTGGTTTGGGTAAACATTTGGCGGCCGCTGTCGCTTGATCTCTGTTCCGACGGCTACTGTCCCATTGTGATGCAGAGCAGAGTGGCCAGGTGTAATGAAAAACAGCAGCTGGACCTGACCTGGAGAGTAAACGCTGTATAGACAGTGCAAATCTTTTCACTTGTTTGGGGACTGTTTACACGAGGTCTTTGAGGGACATGTTTGAAAACAACTCACCGCAAGGACCCGCCCCGTCTTTTTGTGCCATCGCTTTCCATTGAATGCCGCCAATGTGTAATTATGCACATGTCACGGTCGAGCCTTTTAAAAGGTCTCCGCAGGTCGCAATACCTTAAGATGGAAGAGTTGGAAGTGGGGAACAGTGTTACGCTCCATAAATACATTACCCTTCTGCAGGGATGTTGAGGCGTCTTCATCGCCGCCTTCTTACCGTGTCCTACCTCCTAGTCCTTCTGAAGCCACGTAAGTGTCACATGAGAAATGCTTTTGTCTTTGTTGTAAATTAGAGTCATTTGTCATTACGAAGCAGTGGTTTCCCCTTTGTCTGTGATCTTTAGTGTGTGGAAATGCCTCCTCCAAGTGCTCAACGCGTCGCTGTCTATCCAAAATGCTGATTGACAAAGCTATTATAACTCAGCCGCAGTATGAAAACTGTACACAAACAATACATGTGCCATTCATCGAGTACCAAACATTATCTGTTGTAAGTATCGCATTGGTATTTTTTTAATGCGTATTATTTTAACAATTAAAACATTTGAAATTGGAATTGCAATGTAGTGATAGTCTCTGAAAGCCTTTCTAGTTACCTAAAAATGAAATAAAACCTGAACAAATATTTTTAAATGTGAATTGAGCCAAGACATCCTACCCTGACACTGCCAGACCGACCATCAGCCAGAGCAAATAAAACATGAGCTCGCAGATTTGTCTGCTTCCCAGGCTACAGACATCCCCCACTCAAGTGTTTTTCTTTAACAGGACACAAAGAACCTTCGGTTTACCAGTCGTCTGTTGGCCACAATGGTAAGTTTCAATCGAGTTTCAGATGCACAAACATAGATTAGTTTAATATACAGTAATATACAGTATGTAACACCACTTTTTAAATTACAGATATGGGAAGATCCCGAATTGGCGTGGAACTCATCAGATTACAATTTTGAGAAGGTGACCCTGCCAGTGAGTAAGATCTGGACCCCTGAACTCCATGTAACTAATGCGTAAGTCTCTTAGAGAAGCTTCTAATTATTCACTAACCGCACATATCCATTGGGAATAATTCCTGTTCTACGTTACCATTTCATATGGTTCTCATGCAAATCTCTGTATGTTTTTAGAATAAGCACCAGCATGAAGCACGGCTCTCGGGATGTGCTGGTGTACAGTAATGGCACCGTGAAGCACATTGTGACCATGAACGCGCTGGTGGACTGTGAAGTCAACTTGTTCCGATATCCCTTTGCACACGATTCCTGCCCCGTCGCGATCCAAGCCTGGGAAAATGACGGTGAGTTTAAAAATGATCATTAAATAGCATGTATGTACAGAAGGAACTAATCATGTCGTCTGGTTGGAAAGCTGTTTCTCCATTAAACCTATCAAGCATTAAAGTGGTAATCCGTAGGATAATTTGGTTTAAAATATCCCATATGATATGCTTTATTTAGCTTAACAAGAAACAGCCATTCGATGTATTTGCATATATATGCATGTGCTCCTCTATATGCTGTTCCCATTGTTGGTGAGGTGACATGCCATTGTACTGAAGGACCATTATTCCGAAACCAACAATAGTCCACAAAATGTCCCATTGAACATGGATGACACCCTAACCCTAACCCTAAACATCTCTAAGCTTATACCTAAACTTAACCATCTCTAACCTCATAACTAAACTTAACCATCTCTAACCTCATAACTAAACTTAACCATCTCTAACCTCATAACTAAACTTAACCATCTCTAACCTCATACTTAAACTTAATCAAACCATCTCTAACACGACATTTTCTGGACAATTTCGGAATTTAGCGCAGTTTCGGAATAATTGTCCTTCTGAACAATGGGCGGTCCCTGTTGGTGGCGGGGTCCGCCAAGGGTGCGCAAGAAGTGAAAGGCAGCCGGGTTGAATCTGATAAATCAGCGTAGACAAAACAGAACAGCACAGTTGGATGAAAAAAATCTCAAGTGACCAAGAAAAAAGAAAAACACAAACCAATTGAAAGGCAAACTTTCGAGAAATGAAAGTGACCGTCTTAGAGCAAAGGTGAGAGTAAACCCAAATGTTGAAGTCATCCGTCATTTTGAATGGAATTCTGGGGACTTGTAGTGTAATCCCCCAAATGCAGACGATCTCATGGATTTTCACTTTAAACCCATGTTCCTCTTCTTCAGAATGTGGTATGGAGATGAAGTTGGGCACTGTATATATGGTTGACGGCAACCACGGGGACTGGCTCACTAGCAGTGTGGCCCTCCACAAACAAAGGGACGATCGGAATTACATCATGGTGAGTTTGCAGAGCTGCCATCAACGCTTAATGGACAACTTTTAAAGAGGTACTTTGCACTAGAACATGTTGTTTGAGCTATAAATTACTCTTTAAACACGTCCCATTCCACGAGGAAGAAAGGGGTACACAACCATAATTGCAATTGATAATTAATTATATCTAATTGAAGAGTTATTTCACCTCCTGGTTTGAGCCTCACTCTGCCCACTGAAGAAGTGGGTGAGGTGGGGAGGATGGTGCGGAGGGGGCCTGTCTCCATTCAGAAAAGTTTGAAATTGGGTGTGGTTGGTTTCTCAGTCACTACTGGCCGCTTCGGGGGGATTGGACCGCCTTTCTTTCTCTCTTTTTTTATTTCAGCCACTAAAAGTACTAATCGACATCACTGTCCTTCCTGCACGCTTTGTGCTGATTTCAAGCGGTAGATGGAGCTGAGCCACACTTACTATCTGTGATGCTGATTTGATGACAGTCATATATTTCAGTTTACAGCTTACAAACAGGCTCTAGTGCACAGGAAGCTCTTTAATTGTCAGTCCAAACAAGCAGCGGCCGTACCACCCCCCGTGCTGAGCAGCGGTGTCAGTCCCGTCCCGCCCTTCGTCTCCAGGTGGAACTGAGCATCAGATACCTCAACCCCTTCATCTCCCTCGTCCTGCCCAGCGTGCTCATCCTCATCCT
The DNA here is from genome assembly GCA_900302355.1 of Cyttopsis rosea. Lineage (NCBI taxonomy): Eukaryota > Metazoa > Chordata > Actinopteri > Zeiformes > Parazenidae > Cyttopsis > Cyttopsis rosea. The sequence continues at coordinate 5,160 of OMKR01102657.1, read as the reverse complement.
GGACGTGGCGAGCTTCGCCCTGCCGCTGGGCGGGGGCGAGCGCAACTCCTTCAAGGTCACTCTGGCGCTCAGCTTCATCATGTTCCTCATCATCCTCAACGACCTTCTCCCCGGAGACAGCGAGTGCAGCCCCATCATCCGTCAGTCGTTTTGACACACACACACATTTACAGTATATCCATACACATACACACACACACACAGCGGAATGTCTCTGACTGTCGCTAACCTGCTGTGTCCTCCACAGGAAGTCACTTCTGCGTTTGTCTGATGTTCTTGGTGCTGAGTATGGTGGAAACCATGCTGCTGACACGGGTGGCCAGGGATGGCCTGTTTCTTTCCTGCTCCTGCCTGAAGAAGAAATCGCCCAAAGACAAGGATGACAAGGAAGAGCTGGTGGAGGGGGGTAAGGATATTGCAAACAATTAAAAAAAATTAAAAAAGAAAGAAAACAAAGAACTTTAGAAAAGACTCTAGCCTTAGTTCAACATTGGCGACCGCGACTCACTAAGACCTCACCCCTTCAGAATCCAAGTCCGACATTAGTGTCGTCCAACTGAAAGAGGAGAGTCAAGGCCTCCAAACGGTCATCAAATTCCTGGAGGCCCTGGACGCCAAGGACCTGAAGAGTCAGAGATGCCAGGACCTGGCCAACAAATATGACAAGATCTGTTTCTGGCTCTATTTCTTCATATGCATTATCTACTTTTGCATTATGATTTGTATTTATATCAGCTACCCGTGTTCTGTCAGCCATTTTGATTTCTGGTACTAAAAAGGCTCACTGGCTCGGCTTAAAACTTGATTCGAGAGAAATCGGAATATACCATTATGTTATAATGAAAGAATAAATACGCATTCAATTTGTCATAAATAAATATAGTTAGATCTGAGGCTCTTGGGTCTGTCTCAGTACTGTTTAAAAGTAATGAAATATCTATGATGTGGTGGATTTAATTTACTTTGTTTATCTTTAGGTTCAGTTTGGTGTTTTAGAACCCTCTACATGCTTTAATTACTTTTTGGGTGCTTTGTAAGGTGTGTGTAAAACTGTAAAATATAAATAAATAAATAAAGTAATTGCACAATTAATTTCCAAAGGACATTTTTCAGAAATACAGTATAACATTACAATAGAAGCCAGAGTTATAGAAAGTTTGTATTGAGTTTTTTTTTTTTTTTTTTTTTGGTCAATAAGCGGCACACCAGATGCACAACGCACCAGAAACTCAGTTCAAACTGTCAAACTAGGCAGTGGTGATCAAATATGAATCAAGATTCTGTTGCTGTGTTGTCTATTTCCCGCCTCAAATGTTTTCAGAATCATATTGTAGTGAACTGTTTAGCTGTAATATGAGAAAGTTTGTGACCAGCTGCCACTTTTTTCCTGCTTGAAAACTAATTTTCACTCAAGTTACGTTACAATCCGTTCACACATTGGCAATACAAAGCGATTAATACATGTAAAAAATGACATATAGTCCCTTTAATACTCCAGTCGGTGCCCGTGACCAAGGCACTGGCAGCAGAGCTGGAGTTGGTCCCCGGCAGAGGTAGCTCTGGCGGCCTACCTCTGTGTATCAAGCCGCTTAGTATAAAACATGGTCATCATGAAAGCCGACCTTCGGATCGAAGACGGCACAAACGATTGATTGATATAGGCAAACACATCAGTAGTCTTTGAATAATTGCAATGGCATATCTGTTTCAATGAACAGAAAAAGTGATGCTTTGCTCCCCCATCTGCAAAGAAAATCCCCGTAGAAGTCCATCTCAATCGCAATCTTTCAGGGTGTTGCATAAGTCCAATGGATCAACCCAGGCATGTAGGGGAAGGAATGACACTCTCACTGATTGTTAATGTGCTGTGAACTTTTGATGACAGGAATCCCTCAATTTAACCTTTTCTTTGACCTGCTGGGCAGTCAATTTACCAGTAATGATCATTTTGTTTAGAGGGAGCAGCGAGGACAAGGTGACACTTTTAAAGAGCAAGAAATGATTCAGTAAGAAAATGGATATTATATTTTACTAACTATTTGTTAGCTTCTCTAAAAATGGCTATTGTGAGGCCCTTGATATTTATATATTGCTCCTCTGACATATTGTGTATGTGTAACTGAACATTCTACCTAAAAAAGGTTTGGATACAAATAAGATCTAAAAATCTAATATGTTAAAAAAAACATCTGATCAGCTGGATAAGATGAGATGACATCTCATTATTTATTTAATACATTTTGCGTGTTTATGATGAGTAAAAATAAAAACATCAAATCAAGGTCTTAGCTGTTTTGAATACAGATTCTGAACCAACCATTTATCCATCCCGTGGGCGCAGTGATCATCAGCTGTGAAGCGTTGCTTCATGTGAGTTGGGGGTTGCCAGATATGAACTTCAGAAAATTACGTGGAACAAAACAGCTGACTGAACTGGCAACCCTACAGCACAAACACATTGGGTTTCACAGGCCACACACAGCTGGCAATCACTGGATGGGTAAATGATTTGGGGTCAAAAATAGTTCAAAATGTAGCCGTCTTTAAAACAGATCGCAATTTTGTGGTTTTATCTATCCTAAAGATGCTGCTAATTTCACAGGAGCTACGCTAGCTGATCCCCTCTGCAGCCATGCATTGAGCTAACACTGTTAGCATGCAGCCTGTCCCTATCTCGGTACTGGATACACAAGGCTGAAATTGGTGTCGATCTTCTCGTCTGAATCTGGTTGATAGACAAAAAGCAACAACAAACTTGAGTATCCCTTAAAAGGTAATTTTCTGCCTTAAAGGTGCAGTGTGTAGAATTTTGCGGCCACTAGCAGATTGCAACCAACTGAATTCCCCTCCGTGTAGGAGAAGCTACGTTGGCCACGAAACTTGTAAAAATGCGAAAGTCCCTCTCTAGAGCCAGTGTTTGTTTTGTCCGTCCTGGGCGACTGTAGAAACATGGCAGCACAACATGGCGGCTTCCGTGAAAGGGGCTCCAGCCCCCATGGAGATATAAACGGTTATATCTAAGGTAATGAGGACACGGTTCTTATTTTCATGGGATTATACACTATTTAATACATACTTATGAATATTATATTCCATATTCCACTCCATTTCTGACAAGTCCGTTCCGCAAAATGGACAAATTCTACGCACACTGAACCTTTAACAGTGCTGCCTAAGTTAGGATAAATCTGTAAAAAGGAAGAAAAAAAAACAATAACAAATACTAAATGGCACATAATCTCATTGGCTCACTGACACAAAAGATATAAACTACCTACATTTGATATTGGATGTCTAAGAATGTTTTGATACCTAATGCAATTTGGTATATACAATGAAACAATCAATTTTGACTGCCACGGTGTGACTAGTTTCAAATACTTTAAACAGTTTCTTTCCTTCTAGGTAGTACTTTACTTTGAACAGACATTTCCCCCACTCACAAAATGTGCTAACAAACAAACCACAGACCCTTCTGCCCCCATGTGGCCGATCAGCTGCATGAAAGAAGTCAAAGGCCTAGTTTTTATTAATCATATATTTTATTAATTTTACTCTGTCAGGCATAGATCCAAGTTATACAAAAATATGTTTAAGTGTATCATAAAAAAAACCAATATAACCCAAGAAAACAAAGATGCCAGCCACCTGCCCAACTACAATTCTGTAAACAGCATCATTTTTAAGTATATTCAAGAGGCGATCCATATAGGGTTCAACTCCATCTCCATCATCTAGGGTTAAACTCTGCTGATGGTCTTTTGTTTGAGCACCAGGGCCCCGCCGTTTATTTCATTGTCTAGGGAGGAGAAAAGATCATTTCAGATATTCTGTAAGAACAAACACGTTGTATCAGGTGTAGTGAAGAAGGACTGTTTAGGTGTCTAGCTCTATGGTCTTTATCAGGACACATCACACATGTCAATGAGACTTATGCTGCCGCCTGACATGGTTCTCTCTCTAAGAGTGGGATAGCTCCTAATTTCAGGTATTTCTTGTTCCATTTGGATGGGTCTTCCAGTCATATCTACAGTATATACGTCTGGTTGAGTAAAAGGTAACAGCAATGGATTAGGGAGTCCATGACACATCAGATTACAGGCTGAATGATAAAACCAGGATGTGGGGGTCAACAAACCAATCTACTGTACATCCGAAATACTATCCTGAAAATTCTGTCCTGCCGCTTCCGACAAGAAAGGCATACAATCGCATCAACATGTGTGACGTTTCCTGATGAAAAACAGTGTTAACCAAACTGTTTTAGTCTATGATATCATGACAATAGTGAAGAATAGATTGACCTGTAACAAGATAATAATAAATATGTATTGTAAGCTTACCGGTTTAAACAGCTTCCCACCAAGATAGGTAGTTGCCATGTTTTTTAGGGTGTTCTTTCCATTCATTTTACATCTCACATAGCCATATAGGTTAGCCCATTGCAAAACTAACCCCATAATTACCACAGCCTGGAACATCAAAAAAATCAAAAGAAGGATAAGAAAATATGCATTATTTTGAATTGAGACAACTGAACAAAACACCAGATATATTGTAAATGGAGAGTTGTTGACAATCAGGTAATGGGACCGTAACTGACCAGCCATTTTATTTTGAGAGAGACGACAGCGGCGAAAACAAAGATCACCCAAAAGATCGGGCACACAATGAGGCCAAGCCAGAAGATCCGAGACTCGTGAATGTTTGGAGTGTTTGTCTGACCACAAGAGAGAAATAGTTTAGAAGGTTTCATTTCTTTTCAGCTTTTCCTCATACACGAGCACACACCCATGCTGTCACCAGGAAATGACAAAGCAGATGTAATGACTGTATTATATTATATTATATATATATATATATATATATATATATATATACACACAGTGGTGTGAAAAAGTGTTTGCCCCCTTCCTGATTTATTTTTTTTGCATGTTTGTCACACTTAAATGTTTCAGATCATCAAACAAATTTAAATATTAGTCAAAGACAACACAAGTAAACACAAAATGCAGTTTTTAAATGAAGGTTTTTATTATTAAAGGAGAAAAAAATCCAAACCTACATGGCCCTGTGTGAAAAAGTGATTGCCCCCTAAACCTAATAACTGGTTGGGCCAAAATTAGCAGCAACAACTGCAATCAAGCGTTTGCGAGACCT
>OMKR01102655.1:0-15881 GCA_900302355.1 Cyttopsis rosea | reverse complement strand
TTTTTGCATTCAAAAATCTTAATACGGAGTTGTTGATTATACTATTTATCTTTTTCCATTTCTATTTTATATATATATATATATATGTGTGTGTGTGTGTGTTGTTTTGTATTCACTCCCTCAAGTGTGTGTGTGTGTGTGTTTTAAATTATTAATCTTACAGGAGACAGCGCGATAGCCCAGCTCCCCATGACGTGAAGAGACAGCGCGTTGACTTCCCCTCCCTACCGCATGGAGGCGAACGCCTCAACCGTCCTGACCAAGAGGTTGCGGGGACTTCAAGGGCAGTCACGTCCACTTCCAATCACTCCCACAGTGGCACCCACCCCCAGGCGTCCACCCACTCAGGAAGCAACACCCCGCTGCAGGATTACGCCCAGGACAAGGTGTGTGGATGTGAGAGAGTGACAAAATGCAGTGAGGAAGAGATTGAAGAATTAAACTGTGTGTGGCTGTGTATCCATGCAAACATCTCAGAGAAAGTGTGGTGAGTGAGTTTGTGTGGTGATGTTGTATCTCTGTCCATACCCTCAGTTAAGTGGTCAGATGGTGGAAGTGTTTGAGGCGTGCCAGCAACAAACTCCTGATTTGGCCAGGAAGGAGATGAGCAGAACCCGGCTCCAGAGAGACATTCAGAGCATTTTCCCAGGTATTACAACGTACCCATGCATATATGATTATACTCTCAGTATACACTTTGGTTTGTTTGTTTTTTAGTTTTCGGCAATGACCTCTAGAAAATGTTTTTCCCAGTGGCACGGCTGTATCTGACTGGTTCTTCCATGAACGGCTTGGGCTGCAGGACCAGCGATGCTGATGTGTGTCTGGTGCTGCCAGGGCACGTGAGTACCTCAACACAACCTTAGTTGTCTGTCTGAGGCAGAATGTGTGCCTCAGAATGTGGTCCATTAAGGCTTCGCTTCTGTCTTCTGTCCAGTAACTCTTCTGTCTTGCTCTTTCAGGTGGAACACTTTCATGATTCAATTCATATACTAACGAAACTCCAAAAGTTTTTGCGCTCACTGTGTAAGTACTTGCCATTGTTGTTTGTTAAAAAATTGCTAAATTGATCATTTCAAATCAATGATAAACAAGACAATAAGGTGAGGAATCATTCAAGTCCATAGTGGGCTTGCTTTTATTGTACTGTGTGTGCATCAATTAGCCTGATTTGTGTGTTCCTCCATGCTCCACTAGAGGTCGCCAATTACCTATTAGAAACTATAGCAAGATCAAGTTTAGCAGTTAAAACAACTGCTGTTTACTGAGGGGCATTCAACTGGGAATTAAATATTTACTGAATTTGTATAGTTTGACTTGACATGATGATAGCAGACAAGATAATGAAGCAATTGTAGCATGATGACAGAGTCTACGCAAAAACCAGAGGTTGAGGGCAGTGGTGTCCTCAGTTAAAGCAGGAGGCTGACGGACACAGAACCAGCAGCAATGAGATAAAGTTACCAGGAAATGGGACACTTTATATGCTAAACATCACATGTGGTCGCTCTGACCGTGGGATTGAACCGTGACAGCATTGTAGAGAGGTTCCTGCAGTCGTGCTGAGGGACTAACCCTGACCCCTTCTGACGGAATACAACGTACAACTTCAGCCAGTCAGTTAACAACAGGCACAAATAATTATTTTCACAAACACAATAACTCACATTTTACTCCCTACACCATGATCAACTTTGATTTGATTTCCAGCTTACATAGAGAGGATTCAGCTGATCCGAGCCAAGGTCCCAATCCTCAGGTTCAGAGAGCGGGGCAGGTAGGGGAAGCCCGTTAGTCACAGCAGCCAATAATTACAACATTATCAACTTCAGAAATTCTAATTGCTATTTTATTCTCTATTATCTCTTTATTTTCTCTCTCTCTCTCTCTCTCTGTCTTCTCCTGCTTCTTCCTCAGTGGGTTGGAGTTTGATCTCAATTTCAACAACACAGTGGGCATCAGAAACACTTTTCTCCTGAGAAGTTACGCCGATGGTGTGTGTCTGACCTCAATCTCCCTCATTAGTACTGGTTACACACTCATCACAATCACTCAGGGGCCGCTCAGACGGGAACAAACGGCAATGATTACATAAAGGCTTCAGGACTTCTAAAGGGCAATTAAAAGTCTGAAGGGATTAAGTTGCACGTTGACCCAAATATTACCCGTAATCACCTCTAATCACCATGACTTTTTTATAAACTCAGTGAGTGCTTGGAGTTTAATTTATACATTCGCCGACTGTAAAGGGTGTGGAGATTTTGGAGTTTGGTCACTTTCTTTTTATTATTTATTTATTTTTTGGTTTTGTTTGCTTTTTTTCCTCCAGCTGATCTCAGGGTCAGACCAACCATCCTTGTCATCAAGAAATGGGCTCGACACCACGACATCAACGATGCCAGCAAAGGAACGTTAAGCAGCTACACACTGGTGCTGATGGTGCTGCACTACCTCCAGAGTCAGTACACACACTCACTGCAAGCAGACCTTTCTATACTGAAGGATAGCTTCTCTATTTTTCAACCTAGGCCTGATTAAAATGTTGTTCCTGTATTATAACCATACACAACTATGTTTGACTTTCCTATTTTCAAAAAGGAGATTAAACCTTTTTTAAGGCTTAAATGTTTGCCCCATGAGACTGCATTCAAGCTGCAGCAGAGCATTATGTTTCTCAGTAGTAAAGTGTTCAGCGAGGTTGTGCTCTGAACAGTTATAAATGATATGAAGCAACATTATAATGAGACCTGGCTTGAAATATATCAAACCTATCCTTTAATTCTGTGTAAGGTTGGATTTCATTGAGTCGAACCTAATTTTTATGATTTCTCCAGCTCTTAAGGAGCCTGTTCTTCCTTCTCTTCAGAAGGACTACCCAGTAAGTGACACGTGTGTGTTTGTCTTCTATGGTTTTGTTTATTAATGTTTATTATTATTTCCTCCTGTGCTAATGATGATGCTGTTTTATCAGGAGTGCTTCAATCCTTCGATGGAGATCAACATGGTTCCGGAGGCGCCCCGGCACATCCCTCCCTACATCTCACGGAGCCGCTCCTCTCTGGGAGAGCTGCTGCTGGGCTTTCTCAAATACTACGCCACCACCTTCAGGTGAAGCTTGAAGATGCTTTCTCATTATTTTTGTCCACAGGCAACGGCCGCTGCGTCTTTTTTTCCTGCACCTTCCCCACGTCCGACTCTCCGTTCTCTCCTCTCTACCCTCTCCTCTCCACCTTGCGTCCTCATGCTTCTGGTCTCATGTTGCCGCTGAAGGACGCCAGCAGGTGGGACCTTTGGCCTCAGACGGTGCCAGCATGCCACGCTGTGACACCTGGTGTTTATGTTTACTACCTTGCTGCACTGCAGTCTAGGGATGCATATTAATCCATGTCCCCAGGGCTGGTAGAGAGAGAGAGAGAGAACTTCATAGACTGATCTAGGTGTTATAATCAATGCCTCTACCAATAATATCCACATTTTTAATGATTGTTTCTCAAATATTTCTGGTGTGTAAATATCTTATGAAAGCACAAATAGTCATCCCTAAAATATTGTCAAGTTACTGATATTTGATTTTCTGTAAAATACATGTTTCATATTGTCCAGCCCCACGTCCTTGTACACAATGTCTCCTTTAACATTAGTTCTATGTATTGTTGTGTTTGTCACTCTAGGTGGGATAAGCAGGTGATCTCAATACGAGAAGGCCGAGCTTTTCCAAAGAACCACTCTCGAGAGTGGAGAGACAAATACATCTGTGTGGAGGGTATGACTGATTTATTTATATATTGATTGATTAACTGATTTATGAATCTCATGATATCATGGTGTCTGCCCATGGTGCCCACATTGCCTTATAACACACATTTGACCATACATGCACATACGTATATTGCATATACAGACATGTCCATAGTAAACAGTTCTTGAGTGATGAGGACTATTTCTGTTCCAGAGCCATTTGAAAGAAATAACGCCGCCCGAGCCGTCCACGAGAACGTCAAGTTTGATGCCATTAAATCCAAGTTTGCGGAGGTACCTGATTTCATAATTTTAATTTGCAGGAAACGCAGCTTCCTTTTTATTTTGACCTCAGTCTTGGTTGATTCATAGTCCTGTTTGACCTCTCGCCTCCTTTCTTTCAGTCGTGTCGGATATTAACTCTGAGGAAGGACCTGAACTCCATCCTCCCTGTGAGAGCCACCATTGAGAAGGAGTCTTCCAGGAGGTGAAGGACATTTATTCGTGTGAGGAGCCGACTAGAGCTTTCTACCTCGAGACGGGACCGCCCAGAGAGCCGAGGAGAGACCTGGGGACGAGCTGATGGGGAAGCCCCGCTCCCTCCCTGCCGCACGGCCATGTGTCTTCTGTCTTTTCTCCATCCGTCTCCACAGACTGGCAGTCTGTCCGGGCGTCCATCCCACCAAAACACTCTACTTACCATCAAGAGATTCAGTCATTAATGCCACGTTATACACCACTGGAGACATTGTGGTGAGAGGTCTCCAGGTCAAAAGAGAGAGGGGCGCGCACACCAGAGGGCTACTGAGTTTTGATTACAATGCTGCTTACCCATTCTGCGGGAGGATGGTGGGGTTCGATATTGTTACAGATGGTTTTAGTCTTTTTTTTTTTTTCTTCTTTTTTTTTTCTTTTCAGAAAATGCAACATTCCTGCCACGTAAATACGTATTGAGTAACCTGGAGGTATACAACACCTGGCTGTAGATGAGACAGTTTAATTTAAAGCAATACATTAAGGGTGTAGAGCGGGTGAATAGATCATTATCACTACTGATAGTGACATTCTGGACCAAGGTCGTCCACTTTACTGGAGCCATAATGTACAGATTTTTTTTATATGCCAAGGTGTTACTGCCATGCGTTGCTGGTGTTGCCAATGTCTTTATGTTCAAGGAAAATTTTAATATTAAACTATTCTTTTGTAACTGTTTTAATGGCCTTTTAAAGTTATGTTGTTATTCTCTTGAATGACTATTTTTACTATTGATGGTTGACGTCTACATGGGATTCAGATGACTTTCAGTTGGCAGAGGTATGCAGATATACCAGTTTCTTTTGTCAGGGATGACGGCTTTACCTCCTGCTCTGGGTGGCCTGTGCTATTGCTTTAGCCCCGCAAAAAATATTCCTTGGTCGGTTATGATTTGTTGTGTTATTTTCCCAAGCGCGGTGTGAAATCTGTTCTCAATGGTGTCTCCTTCTGGTTATTTTGGCACAAAGAATGCCTCAGCCACTGATCAATACTCTTAACCCAGAGTAAGGCTTGAATAAGAGTGTGGTGTGATTTTGGTTTGATAGTTCAGATATTCTTGGACCTTTTGTACATTTTGTATAATGCTTTTAAATGTATATTTATGGTATTAAATAGCTTAATATGTATCACTGTGTTTTTGTAAATAGAACACATCTATTAGTTCTTGCTCATTTTAATAGATGTGGTAGTTGCCTGCTGAAATACTATTTTTTTTTTTTTGTTGCCAATGACTCATCTGTTCATTATTGCATCCATAGGAATAATATCTATCACCACTCAATCTGGACATACTGATAAATTTACAATAACAAGTCTTGATGTATTATGTTCAGCAGAATTTGGCAATACGGAGGCCACATGGACTCTTCCATTAATCCATATTTAAACTGACCTTTAAGTAAAGTAAACCTTAAAAGACCTTAAGACACTATCGATCCCATATACAAATTCATTACAACAAAAATACATTACCCCAGTAATGCTTTGTGGAAGACATGTTTTTGTATGTATATACATTTATTTATTTTTTCAATATGCTATTTCTCAGCAGAATAAATAAGGACATCTTCAGGGTAATTCATATTGTTCCACCTTTTTTCTAAAGTCTCTCACGTGTCATTTCGAGCAGAACACGCAAAGTTTTGTCATTCCTTTGGTCTTGATTACCAGGCAGCTGAAGTGCTGTTATGGCATTTTGTTTGACACCCCATTACACTTAGTTTGAGGGCTTCTGCATCGTGACAGCACAGGTTATGTTTTTGGTGTCAGACATGCTTTAAGAGAGATAGATAGATACAGTGTGTGTGTTTAAGCGTGTGCTCACGTCACAATCTGTCCCTGTTTAGTGCTGCCAGTGCCACCAGGGGCAGGGGGTACTGTTTCAAGACATGGCCTATATTTAACTTGGTAGGGGGGATTCTTATCTTAAAGTTACAATGTCCAATTCCACCCAGCCTCTGGTGCTACAGCTACAAGCCTGTAATTTAGCTAAATACATACATTCCTCTTGCAGACAATCAGAAATGGTACTTCTCTGCCGGGGAGTTTAGAGAGCAGCTGGGCCTTCTCGGTCACACGGCCCGTGAAGCCGTCATTAACTTGTTCCACAAGGGTTATGGTTCTATGTCTTTCACTCCCCATTCAGTCTATTTCTGTCTCTGGCTGAGTCAGACAAACAGCCCCCAACTTGGAATGGCACACACAGGCAGACCTTAGCCACCAATCCAGATCGCCTGAAAACACCCAGAAGGACGCTGAAATTAACCCCCCAAAAAGCAAAGAAAGCCCCCCAAAAAAACAGCCACAGGACTTTACTAAGATGGAGGAATGTGAAAGTCTTGAGGCGGAGATGACAGAGATACAGGATTTTCAGTGTGAGTCTCCAGAGGCTATTGGCCAAGATGACGAAGACGAAGTGGAAGAACTTCAAAACAGGTGTTTTCATGAGCTTGCTGCTGTGGAACTCGCCAGATAAACAACCTCAATGATTTTGTTTCTTCTTGAGATGTACGACATGTATTTTCTGCTGGTCGATCTTATTGAAGCCACTGGATCATGTAATTGTGTTGGCTTGTTTGTGTTTGTCAGCAGCCTACTGTCCACAGGGAATGCAAAACGGAGGAATTTATTGGACTTTATTCTGGAATCGTGAGCTCAGGCACATTTTGAGGAATCGCTTTCCACTTTCTTTAACCAAGGTTCTTAACACCACTTTTTACACCAAGCACTGGCACTAATCTCAGTTAATACATGCAAATTAGGAGTTGTATTTCCACTGTGCGCCGCTATTTACTCACGGCCAGATACCCCCTTCCAATTTGAACAATATCTTAAAGTCTTCCATCCCATGTGTTCTGTGAAATAAGTTGTTAGTATAGTAAACTATGATGTTCGGCGATGTCTCTCTATTTTAACCCTGCTGAGGCCTAAACTGTATTTATAACAGTAGGAAAGGCTCAAAGTGCATTATTTATCATTTCATTTCTAATATCAAGTAAAAACTATTGAAAACGATGTACTGGCACTATCAGGTTGGGAAATCAGCCCGGACCAATGCAACATGATATCTGCAGCCTCCAGGTTTCCATATCCTGTTGAGATATGATTTTGTTTGATTTATTAGTTTGTTCTCTGCTCGCATTTCCTCAATCTTTGCCAAAGGAAATTCCCTTTGCAGTGAGACGGTTAGTCAGGCCCTCGAGTCATGATGTGAACGATCAAAACAGCCTGGTCTCTCCTCTTAACTCTGCTCTTTCCCCTCTGTACCAGCCTTCGAGAGGTGGTCCAGGACCCGTCTGTGAAGCCCAAACTCCAGTGTCTGATGGTGGATCCATCCTTCTCCATGGTAACCGTCCAGAGTGAGGACAGCGGTATCGTTTGGGAGACGGCATCCAGCCGCTGCTCCACCCCCTGGGCTTCTGAGACCAGCTCCATCTCTGAGGCCTACAGCATGGAGGGCTCCGGAGCTCAGGGCAAGATCACCATTGTCTTTGATGAGGAGAAGATCATCCGCAGGAGGACGAGGTCTGGAGGAAGGAGCAGCAGGCTGAGTGACAGACTGAGAAGACCTGGTAGTTCCAGATCAGCCTCAGCCCTGGGAGTAGAGAGGCCCGAAATGGCTGAGGTCTCCATTCCGAATGTAAAATCTGAAAAAACAGACGTGGGACCAGACTTGGAGGAAATCAAAGACAAAGACCAGCAGCTTTTTTGTTTGATTTCCGAGGGCTATGAGATTCTCAACATCAGAGTTCCATCCAAACTTCCCACCGTGGACGAGGAGGAGAGCACAGAGCTTCAGGACAACTTGTCCTACCTCGACCAGACTCCCAGGATTAAGTCCAGAAACCACCATGGCAGGTCACAGTCACAGGCTGACATATCAGATGTGGCAGACGTGGAGATTTTGGTGCAAAAAGAGGTATTCACTTTTTAAATTTGGTTGATTATTATTATATAGTAAACACAAAAGCCCTTATTTCCCAGACGTTTAGAACAATTTGGAGCAATTTCATGATATACTCATAAGACATAAGTGTTTGGGTGTGGAAATTTAATATAACCTGGTCCCTCATTGTTTTCTTTCTCCAGGCCACTAAACAGGATTCTCCACAGCCTGTATTCAGCACAGAGAACAAGGACATGGACGCTCTAAATGAGAGCACAAGTGACATAGACTACTTAGAGATGTTCACCCTGGTGGATGTAGTGGTTCCTGGGGCGCGAGCTCCCGCCCTACAGGAGGAGGTGAACCTGCCCCTGGCCGAGCCCCAAGCAGAAATGCAAAAACCTGGAATGGAGACGACCACAGGCAGCCCCTGTGCGTCAGATGACTCCTTCGTCTTTGTCACAGATGTGGAGATTGCCGGGGAGCATCTGGATGATGTGTTCTATGGAAATGTGACCTCTGACGATACGCTGCACCGGAGGGAAGAGGCAGAGATGAAGTCGGGAGAGAAGCCGAGGCTCAGAAGAGAAAGCCAGAGATCGCTCATGGACAATGGCTCAGTGTTGTTTACCAGCGAGGAGACCGTCCTCACCCCCATCTTCCTCTCCCCTGGTCCCCCAAAGATCATTGACCCCATCCTGCTGGAGGAGCCCACCGCCATGTCCTTCATGTACTCCGACCTGTACGAGGACGCTATGGGGGAGAGGAGGAAGAGCGACGAGGAGTGCTCAGAGGCCGGGAGCGTGGCCTCCGAGAGATCCTTTAGGAGACGTCTGTCGGACTCAGAGGAGGCCGAGGGCTACCTGGAGAAGTTTACACTGAAAGACGAAACTCCTGCGGTGGAAGTGTACACAGATTCAGGAGAGAATAAGAAGGAGGGGAGGATGATGTGGTCACGGAACAAATTTGACATTTCCGGATGTCTGACAAGAGTGAAGGAAGAGGTACAGGTGGAGAAGACAAAGGAAGAGGAAGCACAGACATATGAGGAAGATGATGCGAAGATCGGCGGATACCAAAGTGTAACTCATTATGAGAAGGACGAAGAACAGGCCATGGTAACAGCAAAGGCAGTGAAAGAAAAAGAAGCGTCTGCAGCGATTGATCAGGCTGTTCCAATTAGAAAATGCTTAGAAAAGCCCACGCATGTGCCCAAACCAGAGGAGGAAAAGACAGAAGACCAGGAATTGAATCAGGACGTAAAGAGAGTCCAGACAGAGCCGGATGGGAGCAGCAGTAATGAGGCTGTTACTCTCCCTGATAGGGAAGAGTTGGAATTGGAACAAATAAATGCAGATATGAGGGATGAACAATCGGCGAATGAGTCTGTCACTGAAACACAACTACCATCTCAGAAACCAAAAATGAAGGACAAATCAACTGATGTAGTTGAAAAAGTTAAGGATGAAGCGTCTGAGAGTATTGCGGTGCTGGAACTGGTCATTAAGCCTGAAATTCAAAGTGATATTAAAGCTGAAGAACAGGTTCCTGCTAAAGCGGATCACTATGAAGATAAACCCAAAGGGGAAACAGGAGACATTAAGAAGATTAAGAAGGACGCGTCTGAAGAGGCAGCTTTTGTCCCGCAGCCGGTGGATATTGTTCCAAAAGTAGACAAAGTAAATGAAGTCATCGGAGCCAAAGCAGAGGTAACGACCAAAGGTGCGGAAGCTGAGACCGAAACCCAGGAAATGGTTGGCTGCCTCGAAGGTGTTGTAAAGGAAACATCTGATGAAATGAAGGATATAGAGGCGTCTGCGGCTAAAACAGCTGATCCTGTCGAGATACGAGATACTGACGATGAGTCGGCGCCAACAGCAGTGAAGGTAGAAGGAAGAGACTCGGATGAAACAGAGTTTGAAACCGAAGTACAGATTGTTATCCGGGAGGCAGCGGGTACCGAGATATCCACGGTTCAAAGGAAGGAAGAACAAAGAAAAGAAGCCGTTAAAGAGAAAACTGTGACAGAGGCCGAGTTGCCCAAAAGCACGAGCGAATCTGTGGACGCCGACCGAGAGTCAGAGCTCAACAGCGAGATGCGATCCAAGGTAACGCAACCTCTAGCGGCGGAGCAAGTCAAGCCTCCTACAGACGAAACACTGGATCAAGTCTTTCAGCCCAATCAGAGTCAAACAGAGGAACCAGTTGAAGAATTACTCAAAAAAGAGCTGCCACTTGAAGCTGTCAAAGCCACGAGAAATGTAGATGATACTCAGCCAGTTGTTCGTGAGAGAGTGACTGTGGGCGATGACTTGGTTGTGCTTGTTCCCAAGGGAAAAGCTGTCGAGATGGACATAGAGATAGTTCTGTTGTCGGAGAACACGGAAGAAAACGACACAGTAGAGTTGTTTATGTCTGAGAGTACGTGCGAGGACCTGGTAGCTCCCGAAAAAGCCCCGGACTCTTTACCACATCCCCAGGAACTCAAGCTAGAACCACAAATATTACCGGGGTATGTCCCAGAAGAGGTAGCGCTACCCACAAAGGCCTCGCTCTCAGCCTCTGTGGGTGTAGTGGATGCTGAAGCAGAGCAGCAAAGGACAGACAGGGATAATGAGGAAGATGAGGAGGCGTTCTTCCCCCTCAGGAGAGGAGGGTTCGCTCCTCAAGAGGACTTGTCTGGGCCGCAAGGACAGGATGAGATGCCTGGGCTGGAGATCCACCCAGATGATAGTGAGCCCGAGACAGATCTGCTGAAGGTGACGCAGGAGGATGTAGACCGAAAGATGCAGCAGCACATCGCGGATGTAGGTCCGGAGACGGAGACGCAGGGAGATATAGAAGCTGCTGAGGAACTGGACTATGAGATCATAACCAAACAGGAGGCCAAGGAGATACCAGAACACGAGGTGGAAGGAGTGGCGGAGGAGCCACAACCGGAGTCTGCTGATGGTGAGAAAGAAGAGAGAACGGCAACGGACATTAAGGTGGAGCTGGAAGCGGAGGAGACGGGGCTGGATCTCTCGCCCGGAGAGGAGCCCATCGAGGCCGACTACGACATCATAGACGCTGAGGAGGAGAGCCAGGCCAGAGCCGCGGCGGAGCTCCAGGGGATGGACTGGTTCTGCCTCGCCTGTGGGTGCATCCTGTCGGAGGGGGACTGTGTGTCCGGACCACACCAGGACCACGAGGTCACCTCTGTGGACAGTGTCTACGAAGATATCAAGGTATTCATCAACATCATCATCAGCGTCAAATAAGTGAATGTATATAAAGAAGTGACAATAATGATAAAAGCAACAATTCTAATTAATTGTCATGGGTTTTAGGTTTTTGTGTAAAAATAGAGATTTACAAGGAGGTTTACAGTTCTTTGCTAAAGGAAAACGGCATATTTAATTGAAACGGAACCATATCAAATGATTGATGAAAATTAAATGAAATGACAAAAACCACACCCAAAACAACAAAAATATACACATAATAACAATAATAATCATCACCAACTATATCAGTATTAATATATTGAAGATGTATTTATGGCAATGAAAGGCATACATTTGAATAAATAATAAATAGCAGATGACCAATACCAAAGGCTGTCACCACACGTAAAACCAGTATTAGTACGACACATTACTATCATTAACGCACACCTAACTACAACCTCTATTACACACCACACACTAAACCCACGGGGTGTCCTCAGGCCCTCGCCATGCACAGTGGATCGCTGTGATGTGATGTAATGCTCTGATTTGACCAGTGGACGGACTGATATCTGATCTCCATGTCCCTTTGGGTCAGGGTGGGGTCATCCATTCCTTTGCGTCAGAGAAAGATAGAAAGACACCTGGAGTACAATTCCGTCTCCAAATGATCGGTTTTATATGTTTTTCACTTGCATGGAGTTGTAGATGAGTTTGATTAAGCGCATTAAGAAGATACACGTTCTACAAGGTAAATTGTCAATCCAAAAGAATTAACTTCCACTTGTTTACCTCTGTTCATGGGATCTGTGTCTGTCATCTGAAATGAAATAGAATAGAAGGAAAGGTGTTTCCAAACACTATTAGAGTGATGTCAGGTCGTGTGGTGTTGTGTTTCTTGAGTCAACACACTCAAAGGTGAAAGGTGAAAAGCTGAAAATACAGCATGGACTCCAGCCTCCAGCCTCATGTATTCTCTGGAGGTGAAGAAATGACGGAGATGTAGACCCAGTGTTGGGGAAGCTACTTTGAAAGCAGAGCTTTGCAAGCTGCCAATGACTTCACACTGGAAGAAGTTGAACTACAGCAAAGCTGCCCTAGGGAGAAGTCTAGTTTGGTGAAGTAAAGCTACTTAGAAAAAGTAGTTCAAACTACTTTGTAAAAGAAATGATCGAATTGACAATGTACAGTACGAAATTATACAAAAAAGTCAATTGCCAGCAAAAAATGCCACTCAATTGAGTTTCTTGCAAAAAGTACCCACTTGTTCACAGGTCAGACATAAACCAAAAAGGTAAAAGCCACTATTCATGGGAAAGTGTGAGGAATGTCAGCTTTGGTTTTGTCCACGATGTCCATCAGTCAGACACCTGCCTTCCAGAAACTAGAGTCCATGTGGGGGTGTTGCACCAAGCAGGACGACTCAGTTAGCCAGGTCACTTCTAAAATAGCAGCAACAAATAGCAATAAACAATACTTACGAGTTATTGACACCTAATATATTCAAGTTTAGTTTTACAAATTCAGATTCAAAACATTAAAAACTACTGTCACAGGTGAGCTGACAATCCAGCTTCCTGGAAAACCCCTGAGACCTAAACCTGTCCCAAACAAAACAATCCCATCTGGGCTTTTCACAAGGACACCATTGCAAGGAATGTTATATTGTAGTTGTAAAGAAATCTGGATGTTGTATTTGTATCTGACTACAAACTAAACCAGGAAAGAAAAAACTAGTTAACTTGCACCTTTCTAGACCGTTTGACTGGAGGTGTGATGGTTCTCCACGTTGCAGGAAAGGCTGAGTGACTGGATCTCAGAGCTGCAGGGGAGGTCGGAGAACATCGAGGACCTGGTGTCTGAGCTGGAGCTGGCGTACAACACTGTGGAGGTAAAGCTCGTAGTGGGAGACCAGGTGGAATGCACTGCATTGCACATTTTTCTCCCTTTTCCATTCTCACCCCGTCTCTCTCTTTTCTTGCTTGAACATTCCAGCCCCGGAATCAGTCCCGTTACCTCAATAGAGAATGTGAAGTTTGACGGTTGCTATGGACTCCGGTCGCCATTTTGGGAGGAGCACTTCCATTCAATTGCATAGAGAAATAGCTAAAATATTCGAAATGTACAGAAAGGGAGAAAGGAAGGGAGAAGAAGAAGGGTCGAGGTTTCACACAAGGTGGTTGCAAGATTTTCTGTTTTCCAAGGCGTCTTTTAACTCAAAAATGTGCCGACCGACATTCACAGTCAACGTGAGTGATCCTCCCAATATGGCGGCTTGCTCCAGCAATGTGACGTCAGCTTCACGTTCTCTACAGTATTTGTTTTAGTGATTGATAGTATTTTATGGGATCAATAATAATAGTCCAACAATAGTTAATAGTTCCTGAAAGTTTACTACGTAGGTGGTATTTTGTAGTGTATTATACAGTATAACTATATAGCACTGTTGGTCCATCTCCTCCTCTCCTCTCCCCCAGGACCATTGTGTAGAGGCCGAGGAGGCCATGCGGGGTCAGAACGAGGAGATGATGGCCCTGGTGATGGAGCAGTACAACGGCATGTCTCTCAACATGGAGGACGAGAAGAAGGCCAAGCTGGAGCAGCTCTACGACCAGATCGTCTCCTTCCAGGAGAACATCGACTCGGCGAAGGTCATCCTGGAGACCACCGCCCGGGAGGCCGAGACCGAAGCACGGGTGAGCGTCCGAGCCTCAAAGACCTCGGCCACACACCATTTGGATGCTGACGGCTCTCAAATATCTGTTGACCTGTTCCTCTCTTTGTTCTTCCATTAGTCACCCGACGACATTGAAACGAGGTAATTTGCTTTCTCTTGAGCTGTTCTCTGTGTGCTGATCAGGCTGGCAGAAATGGAATATAATATTGATCAGTGTGTTTTCATTAGTGTATAATCCCATGAAAATAGTGTATAACCTCTTGATCTTCACAAGGACCTTCGTCTGGCTAAACTTCACCATAACCTGTGGATCAGTGAGGATCAAACATTGTATATTCGAATCTGGAGCATATACAGTAGATTAAACCTGCCCTCAACCTGACCAAGGTCTCATAGAGGATATAAATGATTCTTAATCCAAATGAAGGTGTGCATGGGGCATTTTAGTGTGATTGTTGCTAAATAAGCTACAGTAATCTGAAGATTTTTGGTAGTTTGACATGATATATACCTGTACATATACTATATATATCAATGCTGCTGTTATGTGATCAGGCTCAAAGAAGCTCTGAAAAGCGCCACGTCTCAGGAGCTCGGCCCCAAAGGTCTGCTCGTGTTTGAGGACTACGCCAAGAGCAACAGCTCCAGCTCCCACCTCGCACAGCGCAAGGGAATCCCAGGTCGGTGTGACGGCGACGCCTGTCTTTGCCGCATACGCTGACTTTGAGAAGATCTAAAAGTCTCAATAAACGTTATATTTCCTCAGTGCCCTTGAAGCCCACGTTACAACCTCAGGAGCCCGGCTCTGCCACCAGCGCCAGCGTCACGGCGTACTGGACCGTCAACCCTGGAGACGTCATCGACTGCTTCCAGGTCTACTGCATGGAGGACCCGCAGGGAGGTAACACACTCGCCGACACTTCCGCTGGATCGAATTCCTTGCCGTGTGTCAATGTGCCGAGCCAATACATTTGCTTCCCCAGCGGTGTCTGAGGAGTACCGCGTGACGGTGAAGGAGAGCTACTGCGTCCTGGAGGAGCTGGAGCCCGACAGGACCTACCGGGTGTGGGTGATGGCCGTCAACTACTCCGGATGCTCTCTGCCCAGCGAGAGACTAGCCTTCACAACCGGTCAGTGCACACTTCTAACCCTAACCCTAACCCTAACCCAAATATCTTTTATAACATACTGTAGCACCTCTCTTTTGAAATGATCACAATATGCATTACAATCAAATCAATCAATGCCGATACCAATGATACGAATGTTAATCAATCAATCAATCAATTTATTTAAAGTGTAAAATCACCATGTCCCAAATACACCTCGCAGAAAATAACAGACAAGAGAAACATATAGCAAGCAAACAAATAATCATGATAAAACATAATTAAAAACATCAGAGTTAATACAACAAAGCCAAAAGGTGCCTGTACAGCAGGTAGTAAAAAATAAAAATAAATAAAAAATAAAAATAAAACAAGTACAGATACAGAAAATCAGATCTACTACACATACTGATGTAGTGTATATTCCATCATTTTCCATGAGACATTTAACATTTTATGCATCCATGTATTAAAAAAAAGTCAGAAAATCACATTGCTTTGCTTCAATATCTGACATGACTTGCGTACTGTATCCTATCGCAGGCTGTCCATTCGTATTCTATTTACAGTATGTTGTGTATTTACCGTTACAGCTCCAACGGTACCAGTGATTGACACCGAGCGCTGCACTGTCCTGTGGGACTCGGCCACACTGCGCTGGGACGTGGCCAAGCAGACCCCGGGTCAGAGTTACACCCTGGAGTACTGCCGCCAGTATGAACTGGAAG
>OMKR01102648.1:0-13762 GCA_900302355.1 Cyttopsis rosea | reverse complement strand
GCCTCAAGGCTATGTGTATTAATTTTACAAGCAGAAAGGGTAAAGCGCGAACACACACACACACACACACACACACACACACACTCACACTCACACACACACATGCATGAACACACACGCATAAACATATATACACAGAGTGGCACAACGCAGAGGCCACATAGAGAGTCTGTATAAAATGCACACATGCACGAATACACACACACACAAACACACACACACAAATATGCATAGACACACACGCACGAATACACACACGCTCATGCACGCGCACACACGTGCAAAGATATGCACACAAACACATATTCTTGCAA
The DNA here is from genome assembly GCA_900302355.1 of Cyttopsis rosea. Taxonomy (NCBI): domain Eukaryota; kingdom Metazoa; phylum Chordata; class Actinopteri; order Zeiformes; family Parazenidae; genus Cyttopsis; species Cyttopsis rosea. The sequence continues at coordinate 13,448 of OMKR01102648.1, read as the reverse complement.
ACACGCAAATGCACACACACAGTCGCGCAAACGCACACACACTCAAAAACTGCACACAAACAAATCCACATACACACCCATGCATATTCTTGCTGTCTCTTACTCATTCACACACACACACACACACACACACACACACACACACACACACACACACACATACGCATTCACACTAAATCACATCCAGAAGGCAAATGCAGCTGTATGCATGTTCACGCACACACACACACCATATTCTAAATAGAGTGGTAGAGTGGCGCATCTTAAGGGCCTGCCTTGTCACCACGGTCCATCACTCATCAATCAGCGCTCGCTGACAAGGTCAGAATCTTTCACAGTGTCTCCTTTGTTCAGACTGAGGCTCTGCTGTCCACTGCTGTAGCTGCTCTGTGACAGCGTGTTGTTACACACACAAACACAAAGTCTGCTCACTTCAACTTTTTATATGAAAAAATGAAATGCACATTTTTCTATTGCTCCTATAGCTCCTGTAATCTAGGTTGGATGTAAAATATTTAACCCAAAATAAATGGATAATATATAATAAAATTTTACTTGATTAGAAATGTGTACAGTATGTATTTAGTCATCCACTTCCAGACTACAGGATACAACTATCCCCTATAAACTACCCTGTAAAGTGTAAAGTATCCCCCTATCTGCTCACCTGCCTCCCGTTTATAGTGTTTGACGTGGTTTTGGGAAGTTAAGATGAAACCATAGAACGCCTAATTATCAAGCCCCAAGTTAATGGATGACATTTGTGTTTGCACTGGTCTGATCTTGGCAGGAATGGCACCGTGAAGGAGTCAGGCGTCAAACCAGAGGGTGGTCGCTTCGCATTGTCATAACCCAAAGATAGGATGAAAAGCGACGCCATGTTTGTTTTCATAGAGGTGGAAGTTCATTTTGAAGAAAAACACAAAGCAAAACAACAGGGAAAAAACATTTGCCTTTTACTTAAGCAACTTGCCAGCATCTCCTCAACACCTTACCAAACGGATTCTTGTGTTTTGTGGATGTGGCCCCAGATGCTCAATGCAAAACATGCGCATATATACTTACTGTAGATAAGATAATACTTAGGGTCATAAGAAGTCATTTCTAGATGATTCAGTCAGAGATCGTGAGTCGCGGTGTGGCGTGTCCTCCTACAGGTGGTGTAGACAAAATAGAAAAAGTGACAAAAGTGAAATACAACTTTCTGTTGACAAGTGACCACAAAAGCCTTCCACAGGGGAAAAAAAAAAAAGGGGGAAGAGAAATACAGCCACAGTCCCTACTATTCTTATCATCCTCCCCCTTATCACTTCGAGCCAGACGTTGCAGATAGAAGAGTCTCTACTTGAGCAGAGATCCGTATCAGCAGATTTCTCCCAGTATGAGACTCTTGCAACCAGCTGTTTGTCTGAGATTCTCTGTATTCCTTTAGCGGCGATGCCCCGAGGCCTCCGGTGACCCCATGAGTCCATATCTGACAGTTTGGTTCTCAGAGGTCCCTGTGCTTGTGGTTATGATGAAAAGTAGGAGCAAGAGAGGGCATCTTTGAGGGGTTGGCAGCAACATCGAATATTTCCTCCTACGGGGAGTACAACGAACTCCCACACATTCCGCTCGCTCGCTCCGGTCCGTGCCGCCGTAACTTCGGGTCAAGTCTGCCTAAAAATAGCCGGCAATGGCGAGTTGTGGTATTTGTTATGGTAGAAAATAGAAAAATGGATGTATGGCCGCAAGTCACTAGCTGTTGCAAATATTGTCTAGTTCTACGCTGTGTACATGGGATTCTAAATACATGCTTATCAAAGGCAAATGGATTTGCAAATGCCATACGATTACACAGAAAGTGCCACATGCAAAGTGCACTCACAGCCAAACTAGCACGCACACACACACACACACACACACACACACACACACACACACACATAGGCAATTTCGGATCTCCAATTAGCCTAATCAGCATATCTTCACCTGCAGGTAATCCCTGCACACAGGATGAAAATTCTAACTCCATGGCGGACACGATTTTTGTCCCCATTGTTGAAAAGCAACAGCGCTACTGCAGTACGTGCTGCGGCACTCATAATTTTATTTTAGTTTATCGATGCAAACGTTACCTCGAAATTTATGAAATGATCATTAAATGTCTTTGAACTAATTGTCCTTGCAATTGACCTCTTGTACGTGTAATGTAAACCCCTAAGGATTGTGTGAATGTGAAATGCTGGCGGCACTGTCCGACTACCAGGCCACCCACTATCCCACACCTCACCCACTATCCCACACATGATCCCGCACCCACAATCCCAATCATTTGAAAATCTGAAAGATTAAAATTCCTAGAAAAAATGTATTAACGTTTTCCAGCTGTCCGTTCTCCCAGTGAATTTATATGAAGCTTATAAGATTAATACAATTTGGGGCATCACGTATAGATATGAAAATGAATTTAACAAGGTGGGTCTTATCTACTAATAACAGGATAGCTACCTTGAAACAAAATGGAATTGGACAGGCTCAAAGCACTGAAAAAGACAAAAAACAAACAAAAACAAAAGAACGTATTTGCTGAAAGCAGCACCCGGCATGCAATTATGTAATAATTCCCAGAATTCAAAAGACTGTTTGCTAAGCAGCATTCCTCTTAGTTACTGTTTCTAAATCCGTCAAGCTGTCACACTTTCACTTGTTCTGACCCATGGCAAACGATAAGATAAGATAAGAGATGAGATGAGATTTTTTTTACTAATCCAGCGTTGCAAGCAGCTCAATGGGAAACATAAAGTACAGAGTAGCAGCAGCAGGAGAATGTACAGAGTAACAGCAGCGATATATACATACATACAATAAGCAACTTCACTGCTATGGTAGAGTACGCAATTGGGCAAACAATTTATCTGAAAAAGTCTGAATCGAGGGAAAAGCTTATGAACGGAAATGGGAGGTGCCTAATTTGCCAACCCTTATTATTGGGGATAACAGTGCCACTCATCAATTTTAAGAATGAGACTGAGAAGAATGAGAATCAGTAGACTTACATACTAGCTGGATACAGGTACCCATCTCTTGAGAAACCATCATTTTAATCTTGTCCTATGTGGCCTTACCATGAAACATGTCATGATCTCCACCTATTATCCTGCTTCGGGCTACTAAAATGCACTCTAGCACAATGACGTGCTAGATTTCAACTGTTACCTGAGTCAATTAATAATATTAAATGATTAAAAAGAAATAAAAGGAATGGACATTCAGTGAGTTAAAATCAACTCACCGTGGAGCAAGTGTAGGTGTGCTTAGTGATGTTAAATGTGTTCAGGATTCGTCAGTATGATTTAAGGACGGGGCTTGTGGCAATGAAAGGTTAGCGTGTGCCAGTGCCAGTTATAACCGAAACTGGCTTCAGCTCGTCTAATAGAAATTGAATGGGCTGGCTGCTCTTCATATAGGTCAGTGGGAATACCATCCTGAAAATGCAGCAGGTTCCACACACTGCTCTCTGCAAGGCAAATACAATTACATTTAATTAAACAGTAAAATGAAATCACCCCTCTAGAAAATAATAGATAGCACATCACTGCAAAGAATGACTATAATAACCTGTTTCAACAAAGAAAATGGAATCTCATAGGTCCTGCCTGACTCTATGCTTTGCTGTTTGAGTGTGAGTTGGAATGCAAGGGGAGAGATTCTAAGCTCACAGTTGCTCTGGCAGGAATTTTGCCAAGGAGGTAAAAAAAAATCCAAATCCAAATTAGTTATGATCCTTATGGTAAACAATGCAAATTTGCATAATGTATGTATGCAGGTACATAATACCATTACAGTATGTAATACAGTCTGTATAGGTGTTGAGCATATGCATTCTGAAAACAAGCCAAATCAAGACAGCGTGTATAATTAAATACTTATAGGAGGCCAACGATTCTGCATTTGGTAAAAATAAGTTGGGTCATCCTAAAAATCCTGAAGTAAGCAGTTTTCCCACTGACACATTAACCTAAATGAAACATTGATCAAATCCTGAGGCTTTGACTACAAATCATACTTACGAAATTATATTATCCTCAAAATGGGGACTACAGGTACAGGATCCCAAAATACTTGCTATACTGTAATGACAAATGAATAAAAGGACAAACCTTACTTTTATTATAGTAACCTAGTTGGCTGATTAATTAGTCAATGGCTAATTGAAAGCAATGCTTAAAGATTGTGTTTAATTTACCATATTGGGCGTTTTATGTAATAATGCTTGCTGCTTAGCTGAGACTTGAACTCATCTCACAACACATTTGCCACATTAGTAAATAACGATAATAAAACTTTATACAGAGATTCTACTGCCTCATGAACATTCTACTTTTTAAAATCTAATTGAAAATTTAATTCCCAAATTTAATTGTAAACAAACAATTAAATTAGGAGTGGTTCCTCTTGTTGCATCAAATGTTTTGGTATGAATGTTTGTGAGCCGTCGCCCGATCTTCCAACACCCTCTTTATTACATACAGACTAGCCCGGGCCAATCACAGTTGCAATTTTCCGTCGCTCAGCGCTACATCCCACGTGTCGCTGCTCTGATTGGTTGTAGGTCTATCCAATTGCATCCAGAGACATTTTGGTCTCCGCCCGTTGTTAAGGCCCCTTGGAAATCGAAACTGAACGCAGAGGTTCCAGACCAATATGCATTTGCGAATTGGTCTGACGATGCCAGGCTACATACAGACACAAGACACAACAAGACTGTGAGTGCAGGCCTGAAATTGAAGCTCCCTGTATGGTTCACTCAGCAATGTTGAGGACAGAATGAGAAAAAGATTATCTGGAAACATCCATTGGATAGATAGGAGAGAAGACAGTGTTGTCAAGGATGCATATATGTCCTGACTGGCATCACAAATAAAGTGGTGGCCACAACTGTGGTGCACTGCCAGCTTTCCTACTAATGCCATGCCAACACACACCCAGTGGCCAAGCCATTGTTTAGAGACAGGTTTTCCCTTCTACGTGTTGCACGCTTGGACACACAAAGGGACTTCCAGGTGTGCATACAGTATGTTAAAATAATTCCTTTACTTCCTTCATCTGAAAATACAGAAACACCAGCACATCCCGCAACACATTATAACCATTCACATTCACTGTTGAACTTGCATGAAACATGCTGCAGTGATGGAGGCTGGACACATCTAGAGCTCACGTTCATGGGATTCAAGTTGGAGTGCCTGTGTGAGAGTTGATATTACCCCTGGCTCCATTTCCTGTGAGCATGTGCAGATGTACTGCTCAATGTCCAGTGGCATTCACAACAAGCCATTGGCGTCTCCATTGACTTTCCCAGGCCGATACTTGATTGAGAACTTAAAGTCCGCTAACTCAACAATCCCCAGGTGTGTTCAGACATTCAGCTTCACTGTGGCCAAAAGGTAGGTTAAAGACGTGCTGTGGACAAGATGGAATGCATCCCACATCATTCTTGTCTTTTGAAAAAGACAAGACTACTCCTTGCTCAATAGAGACAAGCACTGGCACGAGTAGCTCTGGCTGTGGGCCCCTACTTGATCCGAACTTCAACTGAACCCAGCCTGCAAAGGGTATGGGCGTCTCGTTTGCTGCTTTGCCAACAAGAGTCTCGTTCTCACCTAGGAGTTCATCCGTGTTCCGTACCCGGATGTGTGGAAGGCAGGACTTTCTCCAGCTTTCATTGATAATCGTGACCTGTGAACCTGTATCCCACAGTGCTCGTGCTGCTACTCCCTCGAAGAAACAATCCACCATGCACTTCTTCCCGATGAAGGCTTTCAGCTTGGCTTGGTGACGCAAATAGAGATGACTGGCATAGGTAGCACCCACAGTCTGTTCAGCCTTCCCACTCTTCTCTAACTCCTCCTCCAGCTGCCTGATTCTATTGCCAAGAAGCTCATGCTGATTCAGCTTGGCTTGGAGCTAATGATTTTGGGGGTGTAACAGTCTGGATTGTCACATTCATGCCGACAGATTTCCCTGCCAGCCTCCTTTGTTCTCTACAGCCTCTTGAGTGCCCTAGCTGTCCACACAACAATGTTCACACTGGTCACCTGTTCCCTGCCCCTGACACGCTTTATATCCTCTCCTTGCACTCATTCTTACTTGGCGGGTGGGCCCTTAAGGGTTAGTTGTGCTTTTCCTTATTTCAGCCATTTCTTCTCTCAGCAGCCGGACTGTTTCGTAACGATTTGAGCCTCTTGAATTGGCGACAGCGGGTGCTTTATGGCTCTTAGGCTTCACAACTTCAACTGACTGCTCCTGACCCCCCACTCTGGCTGCACCCTGACCCTGCTGACTGGTCTGCATTTCTGTCTGTAGCTCATTTCCTTTTGGACTTTGCTGCTTGTGTTCTTTCTTTGCTCGGATTGTCTTTTTGATTCTACACTAGCTGCTTCATTAATCCTGTCGAGTATTTCATCTGTCACTCTCTGATCATCGAGATAAGGCTTAAGCTGAAACTTGATATGGTCACTTACAGTAACAGCCCAGTCCTAACTGACGTCAAGAATTTCTTCTGGATGAACTCGGGACTGTATTTTTCATCCAACCCTACTTCTACACTCGACTTCCGGGTGCGCCGCAAGATGGTCACACTAGGCAGAGCTCCGTCAGCAACTCGTAGTTACGTAGTTGTTGCTTGCCTTGCCACAAGAATTTCATTGTCCAGAATGACCTTGTGTTGTACTGTACATTTCACAATAAAACACTTTGAACTTTGAACTTTTTGAACTTCTCTGGAAGCAAGTAACAGCCTCTCCTTTAACTCAATTGCCCTAAAGAGGAAGTTTTGAGGAGACTCACGACTGTCTTGTGTTATGTTTACTAGTCTGTGGTATAGATCTTTAGAACTGTCCCCCCTTGAAATGTCCCTTTAAAGTCCCTGTAAAGTCAATTCCAAGAGTCATTTCTAAACACATTATTACATGTTAGAAAGTAATTGCTGAAAACATGTTAAAAGACTGTGAACTGTGTAGGACTGAATTATGGAGTTAGAGTGTTAAACTGTTTTTGAGGTCCAGATTTTTATGGCGATTCTAAATCAGAGCTCAATGACGCATGACTGCTGTACCTGGCATTGCCCCTCCCCTAACACTAAATAAGAGTAGAGCGCATTAGCGTCAGTGGTCCTCTCGCTCAATCACGACGAGTTACTACAGCCTACACTAGTTTGCTATCTAGCTATGGCGCCTTCGTCCCAGAAATGCATCTTCCTTGGATGCCAGAATTTACCGGACAGTGATGCTCAGTCCCGGCTCCGCGCGTTCGGGGCTCTAGCTGGGAGGGAGTGTGTGCTTTGTGCTCGCTGAACGAGGGTCTCTGTCGCTGCAGAGCGGGAGACCCCGCTGCAGCTTGAGGTCAGGGTGTCAGGTTTTAGCGCCTTCAGCGGACACGCCCCCAGCGTCTGAGAGCAGACGGAACGGCCTTATTCTTCACAATTTTGAAACCTAATTTTATTTTGTGATTTCTTTCATCATTCAAATTTGGCTGTGTGATAACACCACACATATTTATATTTATATTAATATCGTCTTCAACTGGGGAAGGGTAAGGCCACTTTTTATCTCGAGCATATTACAAATACTCAAACCTGGACTGATTGACTTGATCACCACTTCCATGACTTCAGCCTTTCTGTGTCCTTTACTCAGGCCTCTGTCAATCTGATACATCAGATTTGTCTATGAGAGTCTGTCCTTTTGTCCCTTTTCCCCAATCTGACCACAGATCTTGAATTCTCTCCTTATTGTCATTTCCGGAAGCCTGTTCACAGCTGTAGGCAACATGTTGGAGCTGAAGCTTGACATGAAGGTGCGCTATTCACGCTTTCGCTCAGCCTCCTAACTTCATCCTGCAGAGCTTGACTGTTTAGCTGGAGTTGTGAGTATTTTTCTGCTAATCTTATTTCTTCAGCTGTTTTCTGGCTGGTTTGTGCTGTGCTCTCTGTCTTTTCCTCACTATCAGTGTTTCCAGTGATTTCTTCAAGTAAATTTATCCTCAACACAGACCTCTTTGAGCTGGTCCAGTTGCAAAAGCCATAGTCTCGGTCTCTGTCAACTCCTCCAGATCCGTTGTGTTCGATGTCGCTGTGCCCCCCAGGCTGCTCGCTCCCGTCTATCAAAGGCAGCAGGCTACTGGTGGTTACTCTACTGGCTTCCGCATTACCGTTAGCGAGTTAACACTGTTTCACCCGACACGGTCAAGTAGCTTGCAAACATTTTTTCATCACTTTTGCCCACCTGGAAATACAGAAACACAAGCACATCAGTGCGACGTGGCTGCTTACTGCAGGCTTTCGCTGTCTACTAAGTGACGCATGCGACCTCTAAGCTGCCCAAAGTGCCTGTGAGTTTTACTCATTGTAATCATAAATTAACCTACCAAAACATTACAGTCGCTATTGCAAATGCACATATATCAGAATCCAAGTGAACAAGATAATAAACCAAAACAATAAAAATAATAAATGAGAATGGGGGGTGTCCATTAATATGCCCAACATTACTGTGGGTCCCACATACGTCCTGCCAAAATATAGAGAAAGTTACTGTGTTGGTGTAACGCTGTGTGCCTAATACAGCTCTCCAGGGCTCCTACTAGGCATAGACAGTGAAGTCACTTCTTCTCATTCTCATGAAGTAGCGGTTGCAGGGCTTTCAGCCCAATGCTTCTTGACCTGAAAGAACTATCAAATATACTCGACATTCTTCCGACATATCCAGGCTAAGTGCAGCATAACTATGGTCACCATTCATAGTTAAACAACTTGGATGTACAGATCACTGACCTGTTTGGTGACAGTCAAAGCGATCAGCTGTGCCACCTTAATAGACAGCAGCCTGATCAGGATCTGTTCTATTAGTTCAAATGGTTGTGTAGACACAGCAGCCAACACCACCAGGAGTACTCATTTCCGGGGTATTTTGCTTGTGGAGGGGCTATGCTTCCAACTCAGCAGGTCCAAATAAACGGACCACTGATGCTGGTAGCCTGCGTGAGACATGTGCCCCCCAAGCTGTCGAGTGATGCATCTGTAAACACTGAGGTCTATGAAGTCACTCTGCCCAGGGGAGTGCTGTGTAGTACCATGTACCGGTCGCCCAAAAGGTCCAGGTCATCTTGGACCTTACTTTGAGGTAAGCTGCAGGTACATCCCCCGGTACAGTGCCAACTGCCATTTTCCTTGATTTGGCCAGAAGAATCAATTGATCTAAAAAGGTGAGATTGTTATCGCCCATCTGTACCTATTGCAGTAGCCTATGTTTAGAAGACATCTGGAAGGATCTCTCTGCTACACTTGTATTTGGTGTAAATCAAATATTGGTCTCTTTATCCAGATCTATCTGTTTTCTTTGGTACTAGAAATACGCAGAGTAAAGAACTGCCTCCCTTCCCTCGGATATATAACCCATATAGCCTCCTTTTGGAGCAAAAAGAGGAAACATGGAGCGGGTTTGAACTTTTGCTAGACTCAATTAAGGTCTCAGTGGTGTAAGAGACACTATACTGTCTGTGATCTACCGCCATGTGATGGGTGGACGCATTCCCTTCACGCCACCTGCTGAGCAGTGTTCATCCAGGGAGAAAAAAGCAAGGCCGTCTTGTTTAAATCTCTTGTGCGGACTGCATAACTATGTAAGATCTCACAGCTTTCTTGCCTTTATTGAGATCTATCTATCTATCTATCTATCTATCTATCTATCTATCTATCTATCTATCTATCTATCTATCTATCTATCTATTACTTATCTTATACATTGCTGTATATGTACAGTATGTTGCATCTCCTTAAGCAGGCTATTAATAGGAGTTGGTGCACAGAGAATGGCATCATTACTGTTAGTACCCATTCAATTTAATGCAGCTTATTTTTGTTTCTAGGTTTTAGGAGCTTGTGTTTCCACTGTCAGATTTAACCTGAAAAATCAAGGACAGACCTTCAAACTTTAGTGTGGGCTTCGTTGGTGGTGAGGAAAATTGTTTGGCCTGCACTTAAATGTGAGACATTGTTTACTGAGGTGAATTTGCTGAATATTTAATGGTGAATGGGAAAATAAATTCTTATTTTTAAACTTTTCTTCACAAGAACAATGCATAAATTCTTTGTATTCTGGCCGAGGGAGATCAATCATTTAGCTTGATGCATCAGAATTGACTCTGCTCTGCTGCTTTGTATCCATTTACAAAATCAATAAAAGACACGTGAGACAGTTCCAGTGACAGCTATTTATGGATGGGCTGTAATAACCACAATCCTGGTGTTGGTTCCATGCTTCTGGGGAATGCACACCCACTGTCCACATTAAACCCACATGCTTGTACAGGGAAAATCTATTATTAATAGCAATTGGTTCTGTTGTTTGAATATACCTTTTGCCCCACTGCACCACATATCCAGTTATCTTGTGCTACCAAGACATGTATGACACGTCCAGTTAAGAAAACACTACCCATCCAGTCATCCTGCGCTAGCCAGTGATATAATGTGTGAAGAAGAGAAAAACCTTTGAAGAAGTATAATATCTACATAAATTTTGATATAAATTTTACAAATATCACACATATAAATTAAATATGCATTTTGATATTAAGTGTTTGCTTTCTCTATCTTCAGCCGAAGGTACTTTTTAGTCCCAAATCATCTGGTGATAGGGTGATGGAACGTAAAAGACATTAAAAGACACATTACACATTACTACACATTACTGGGACACCTTCGATTGAATCAATTTAAATGAAACTTTGGCAGAACAGAGACAAATAAATGGGTTCCCTTAAAATTACACACACTAGTTCATTAGTCATTCTTGTAGACAACTTTATTTTATATATTATATTATGGACGACCAAAAGCTATAGTAATGAACTGAATTGTCCTCTCCACCTTCCTCCCTCTCCACCGGGTTCCCTATCGCAGGGACTGCGATCTATTACTCATGGAATGATTGTCAGATCACGTAATCCAATCAAAAGACTCTGCATTCACGCCTGAAAGGTAGAGGAAGTGACGACGACATGGCTCCGTCCCGCCCCTGCGGATATATATCGCAGCTTGTCTTCCTTTCTACCTCTTTTCTTACTTCATGTAAGAAGAATCCACGTAAACACTTCTTGAAATTCAAGTTTTTCACCTCTCAGGTCCCACTCATGTGAGACGGTGTGAGTCACCAGCTCGAGTTGGTGAAACGAAAAAATAAGATTTATATGTTTTCCATGGTTTCCATGGTGCTGGGCTACCTGTCCTTCCCTCTGGTGGAAGGGCCCGTCGCCGGCTGTCTTGCCGCAGGTAAAGACATCGGCCTGGGGAAGAAGCCTACCCTACCCTCCAAGGCAGCTAAGCAGCTAGCATCGCTGGCAGAGAAGGCCTACCTGGCATCATAAAGATGGCCTACACCATCAATATGCAGGCCTTGCTCCAGTGCTTCCAGACCAAGCTGCTGGCAGAGCTGGCTGACTCGGCCATAGTAAGGGAGGAGATGCCGGTGGAGCTACGGAAGGTCATGGAACTCTCCTTCCGCCTCACTCTCTGCGCTGCCCAAGTGGCCTTACACCGGGTCCTCTGGCTAGGCCTGACCAGTCTCCAGGACCGGGACAAGCTGCCGTTCCTAGGGCCCTACCCCACCGGCACCTTCGGTGAGGCAATGGACCTCATGACGGCCAAACTGGAGGAGGAAAGAAAGGGCCGGGAGGCCCTCCAGGCGTGGTCCCCCCACATGGTCCCACCCGATCACAGAGTGACAGATGCATGGCGGAAACCAGGACGCAGAAATGGGAGTGCAGCTTACGCACCCCTCCACCTCTTCATTTCCGGAGGCAGCAACAATTTTCGGTCACGGCCAAGACCATGGCAAGGCCCCGCAGCCACAGTAAGCAGGCCCTGAACCCTGGCCCAAAGCTTGTGCATGACGGATTAAGCTGCGCACAGTGCTTTTAGCTCTAAACAGCACTTCCTGCCAGCCCTCAAGGACGACATGTCCTGGTAAAGTCAGACAACACGTCGGCGACAGCGTACATCAACCTGTGCCATATGGCAAACCGCTTACTGCTGTATGCAGAGCAGAACCTCCTCTCCCTCCAGGTGGTCCACATCCCTAGCAGTCTCAACCATGGGGCGGACCTGTTGTCCAGGGGCAACCCCCGGGCGGCAGACTGGCACCTTCATTCACAGGTGGTGGTAGAGGCCTGGAGGAGGGGGGCAAGGAGTCGGCAGAGCATGAGAGGCTTAACACTTTGTGCCCGGTTTGGGCTTTGCAGTGTTTTGTGGACTGCACTAAGGACTTTAAGCGTGGGGTCAGTTGCTGGAAGCCATAGACTTGGCCTACAGCCTGTCATTGGAGGCCCCTCAGGGCCTGCGCACACACTCCACCAGTGGAGTGTCCTCCTCTTGGGACCTCTTCAGTGGAAGATAGGTGTCGGGCAGTGTCTTGGAGCCCCCCGCACACGTTTGTGCAGGTTTACATGCTGGACATTACTAGGTCGGCGCTGCCACATGCTGTGTTCGGTGTGCAGATTTGAGTATGCAGGTGCTACAGAAGGTATCCCATAAGCATCTTCCCTCATATGTCCGCTGACATGTCTGGAACAGACACTGCAGCGAGGGGTACATTATTACGTAGACCTCCATCGGGTGATCACCATACTATCGCATGATGGTAGACGCTCACATGAGTAAGAGATCGCAGTCCCGTGATAGGGAACGTCTAGGTTGCGTAGGCAACCACGGTTCCCTGAGGAGGGACCAGATCTATTACTGCGCTGCGGTACAGTGCCCTTCCGACGCACTCAGCAGCGAAAAGAGGTAAAACGGAAGTCGAGCTGTGATATATACCCGCGGGTGCGGGAGGGAGCTGCAGCATCGTCACTTCCTCTGCCTTTCAGGCGTGAATGCAGAGTCTTTCGATTGGATTACGTGATCTGACAATCATTCCATGAGTAATAGATCTGGTCCCTCCTCAGAGAACCGTGGTTGCCTACGCAACCTAGACGTTGTCTATGTGAGGATCCAGCACAGCCGTCTTTTGTCACACAGACTCTGTTAAACACACACATGCCTCATTCATATCCAGAGATGCCTTCGGATTTCTTTTGAACACTGCTGAGTTAAAAAGAAAAAGAAATAAAATAAATAAAAATCACTCTGTTCTGCTCTCAAGCTCCCCTTTGTGCGGCTTGATTCATTTTATTTGCTTATTTTCATCCCCATTGGTTGTTGTAGATGCAGTAACTAAGAACATGAAAAGCCCCGATTAGAGTCCCAAAGAGAAGACGGGAAGCCTTTTTGGTACAAACCCTGACAATGAACGGCGGCTGCGTTTCGAGGACGGGTGCCTCACACTCGTGTAACTGATATGAACGGGAGCGGGCGGAGCCGGCGCATCACCGAGCTGAATGGGTCTCCCAGAGGGAAGGAGGGGGGGTTA
>OMKR01102645.1:0-15213 GCA_900302355.1 Cyttopsis rosea | reverse complement strand
TGTCTGTCTGTCTGTCTATCTATCTATCCATACTTTCCTCTATCCATCTATCTATTTATCTATCAGTATCTATCTATCTATCTATCTATCTATCTATCTATCTATCTATCTATCTATTTATCTACAGTATCTATCTATCTATCTATCTATCTATCTATCTATCTATCTATCTATCTATCTATCTATCTATCTATCTATCTATCTATCTATCTATCTATCTATCTATCTATCTATCTATCTATCTATCTATCATATCTATCTATCTATCTATCTATCTATCTATCTATCTATCTATCTATCTATCTATCTATCTATCTATCTATCTATCTATCTATGCAACTGTCTAGAGAAGCTGTATTTTTCCAGCTCGGATGCCCCCTGCGCTCCCTGGAGTCCCTTTCGTTTATCCCGAAATGTCAGCGGACACTGGGGGTCAGCTACAGTAGGCTACTTCAATCAGCTACGGCAAATACAGATGGATCCAGATAGATGCAGTAGCATGGGCGATATGACTAATGAATGGACGCGTCCTTCCCTTTAAAAAAAAAGTTTTTCAAATCAATGCACAAAATATTCCACCTCATTACGGACAAAGTGCGGACAAATGAACACGAGGATAAATAATCAATTGCCGTACGCCACCGAAAGACCGATGGGGTCCTGACGAAGCCCAGACCCCCGGCTACAGCCCTAATCCGGGGGCCCCGGTAAGCAGCACTCATTAAAAGTCCCCTGACGCCGGCTGAGTGATGACCGTGCCACAACTCCAGAGTTAGTCACCTTATCACATTACGGCGGAAAGCCGCCCGCGTTCCTCCCTCTGCCTCTGATGTTAGGGTATTAATGGCGGAATAATTCTTATTTTGTTTGTTTGTTTTTGGTCCAAAAAGCTTAAGAGTCAGATCCACCGAATCCACCGCCAAATGTAAATAATATGTAAATAACGTTTGGCTCATTTCCTCCTGCCCAGACTCGGTGTCACCAATTATTGCGGGTAATGACAATTTAATAGAAGGGATAGTCCTCCAATTGGTACCAAACAGAACCTCATAACACGCGTCCCAACGTCTTTGCAGCCATTAATTCTAATTCCGAGTACATTCCGTGCCTTTAAAGAGCCTCTGGAAAAGTGTGAAACTTTCCAACAAGGAATAGAAGGTTGGAAACAGCTATTTGCGAGTTATGGACACTCAATTGGTCCAAATCGATATACTGTAGTTCATGGGTAGGCAGTGCCTGTTCCAAATGGAATAGCCGTAGAATAGTGACGTTTAATTACACACCGTATTTAACAATTGACTGCAATTGCCAGGGCAGAAGGAGCGGAATAAATGAAAACGCTGATCTCTCTAAAAAAAAAGCTCAATAACAACAGAACCTCCCGAGAACTGCCAACGCCGAGATTTGCTCTGGACCCGCCATTCAGCCCCCGATTTGCCCTCGACTCTCGGACCGCCTTTCAGACGCTCGATACCTGGACTTCCGTGTCCGACTCCCAGAGACCTTTAATTTTCCCTGCATTAACCCTGCTCTGGTTTCACACCAGCAACCCGCCAAGATTGTCACAACGTACTACATCCCGGTGCCTCCGTGGCCTTATTGATCCGGTGGCGTATGTAACACGAAGCTCAGTGCTTTCCGTTTATGCGAAAGTTCTTGCTGTTATAAAAAAAATAGTTTATCTGATTTGTGCCAACTGGCTGGGATTTTTCCTGTAATGTTCCTTACAACCCTATAAAAAGGTTACTTAGGGGACAGAAAACAACCTTGGGCCCAGGCCAGTTCTCATCATAGGCCCTCATAAGAACTGGCCATTCAAGCCGCATGTGAGCAGCTTAATTAGCCCGGAGGAAGACATTTGGACCATCTTAGCATACTTAACAACAAAAATTAGCATTTTATATTGTTGCAAATGAAAATATGCCTCTAACCCTCTGTTGTTATGTCCATTCTTGAATGAGCTTTGTGGGATACTCGATTCCGATAGGTCGATAGTGGCAATTTCTGAATAATGGCCACTTTCTGTAAATAACGATCATTGTCCTGCCCCTCGTTTTGCGCCACCTACTTGCTAATGCTAATGCTAACGCTAGCTAGCGGTGAAGTGTTGTGAATCTACATAGTGTAGAATATACAGTGGAGGACTTGAAGAGATGAATGCGGATGGGTCTAGAGCAAAATCCCAGATAACGATGTATGCTGGAACTCCATTGTCTGTATACGTTCAACTCTCAGGTTTGCCTGAGGTCACCCACACAGCTACAATGAACTTTCTCGGTTCCCAGACATATTCAGAATATTGGTAAATAACGAGTGAAAAAGACCAAAAAAAAAAAGTTTTCTGGTTGTTCCAAACCAGAGCAGTAGTTAGCATTGAGTTCCATTGGGAAGAAAATGGGACATTTATATGAAAGCGGGAGATGTTGAAGGGGGTGTAATGAGGGGCATGGACAACTGGAGAGAGAAAACAAAGGAAAAACAGGAAGTTGGTGGCGAACATGAGCAAACAAGGATGTCCGATGGCCGTGAATCTGTCCATTTTTCGCCATTCGGACTCAAAAATAGCCAACAAAAATACATAATAAATATAGCTGCAGACAGCAATACGCGGGGTCCAGGGTAGTCGGGCCATTGTTTAAGTTCAATGGACAAGTTGGCGTCGGCTCGTTATGTTGTGATTGTGTGGAGTGCATTCATTCCGGCCTGGTTACAGTGTAATTCTGTGTTAACCGGCGGTCTTTGCAGCTGTGTGTGGGTTTCCTATGTCGTAATGTAACATTAGTGAACTGTTGTTTATCCCGTCTAATACGCTGCGATTTATTTACTCCAATTGTGGACTGGAAATACGTGAACTTAATTATTTTCAAACATAATGAAGGTTATTTGTAATAAAGCACTACCTTTCACTCTGTAACTTAGTATGATTCTTGTTACAACAAACTCCAAGTCAGAAAGATTGTAGAAATACAGATCTTTGGAATTTCTAGAAGTATGTTCAAATGTCCAAATCGACTGTAGCGCTTAATTCTGAACCGATTTTCATAAAATTTGGTTCAGAATTAAGCGAGTTACAGTCAATTTTGTAGAGAAATCTGCATCTCTCAATACACATTGTATTTGTTTACTAGCGGATCTTGACCACTCCAATATGGCGGACGCGCAGACGCATAGCGGCGACATACAGACATTTATGTCAATATTTTACATTATCTGCACATGGGAGCGAGTGTAAACAAACACAGAGGAAGAACGTGGCGCTTTGGGAAATTACTCTTTTGATGGATCATGGATTATTACAACATTCGCCCGTCTGCTACCGCGCCGCGACAACATAAGGTGAGGGTGACGACCGAGCCGAACCCAAGCAGCTTTCTGCTTTTTGTTTGCATAAATATAGAAGACACAGGTAGTGTCAGTACAACTTAATTTACCTTTACTACTAGCATTCCCCTAACATCAGTTTATTTTTCACAATAAAAGCGAGTAGCTCCTTTATTGCATTTTTTAGGCAATCTCCAGTTTTTCAGATTCCGACCACCCGATCATGACTATTGGGGTACATTTTACAGATACAAATCCGATTTTGACTATCATGTGATCAGCTAATGATGATCACATGATAATCATTATAATGATGATGATGATAAAGCAGTGGAATAAAAATATAACAAAGTAAATGGTGCATGGAGCATTTTGAAAATATACAAAAGAAAATTTTGAGTGTACACAATAAAATCTAAATAAACCTACAGAAAAACTATAACAAAATAAAAAATACAAATCAAAAAATCACCCTAAAAATAAACGGAAACAGAAAATGTTGGTTATGTACGATAACTCATGAAATAAAGCTAACAGTGGATTAACCTAAAGATAAGAAAGAAAAAAAAACGGTAGTGTACCATACACCTAATGATAAGCATTACACATACATAAGGCTAAATATTTTTACCAAAAAATAAAAATAAAATACAATAAATAAACTGCTTAAACAGAATGTTGTCAATATCCCTCAAAAATGAACAGTAAACACCACTGTATCAACAAATTCACATTCAAACAAAACCTTCCTCGGGTAGACAGTTGGCTCCTCCCCAGTGGCTGTCGAATGAACTGCATCTGACCTTCGCATCCCAGAATATGTCACGGTGGCATCCAGGGTTAAAGTAAAAAAATCGGTTATTCTATTTCGGGGACTTATTGGCTTTGTTTTAAGCCCGGATCCATTAAAAAAAACGCGATCGAAGTTCCTCACCGCCGAGCGCCACAGCTGTTCGCGTGCGGAATCCGACATTCGCAGGAATGAATGGACTTCCTCTGTGTTCTTGTTGTTTGTCGTGTTCGGTGTGAAGCGGGCTTGCGTCCCCCGAAACCCTCGCGGCGTCAAAACGACAATAGGCCATTGTTATCGTCAAACATTTCCCATCTACAATTCTTACAGTTCTTTGTTGTTTCTTTTTCTTAAGGCCTCTTGCATCATTGTCATCATCACTCAGCGAGAAGAGAAGCTTTAGTCGTACGCCAGCGATCCGACATCACGTCTTTATTTGCTTCTTCCCCCGGGGGCCCGGAGGAGCAGCGGAGCAGCGTCACGGTGCCCTGCCGTGTTGTGTTTAAACTCCTCTGCAGCACCCCGGCTCAAGTTTTTTGGGATGGGATATTTATTATGCATCTCCTTTGATGACTGCGAGTGTATTTCCAGTTTTTGGATGGAGAGAGAGAGAGAGAGAGAGAGAGAAAGCGAGAGGGCCGGGGAGCTAATGGTCGGGCGTGTATTTATATTTAGACCATGACCTCTGCAGACTCGGGGAAGCCATTCCACCTCACCTGGCAACCCGCCGCGCCGACACGCTCTCTCTATTTCCCCCTGATGGCGGAAGAAAAGAGGCAGAGACGTCCTTTCATCTGGAGAAAGAGGGAAAGTGGGGTAATGTTGAAACATCTTTAAAGAGTTTAAAGTTTGATAGTATGACCGCTATGTGGATAGATAGATGGGTAGATAGGTACATGTAGATGGATGGATGGATACTTTATATATGCAATAAACCTAAAATATAACCAAAAAATTGATCAAGTCAAAAAGCAATAAAAATAAAATTCAACAATAAATAAGAAATATAACCCTAAAATAAACAATAGAGAAGAATGCAAGAAACCTTAGAATTAAATTCAAATGAAAAAAATAGACAATAACAATAATCAAAAATTATTCCTTAAAATATACAATAAACAAAGAATACTCCTAAAGATAAACAATAAGAAACAATAAATTATTCCTATTTAGCTAAAATAGTCAATAAACCTAGAAATAAACAAGAAAAACAAGATCAATTGTGCCATTACGATCGCAGAAACGCAAAAAGGCAGAAGTTAATAAAGTTAACTTTAGTGACACCTACATCAAGTAACGTAAACCGGTACAGCAAGTTTCAAAGCGAGTTTCGCAGGTGTGTGTGTGTGTGTGCGTGTGTGTTTGTGTGCATGTGCGTGCGTGTGTGTGTGTGTGACATTAGCCGTCATCCTCTCCTCCACGGCAGCTGGAGAACCGTCCCATACAGCTGTTGAGGCAGGAGTGGGCAGATGTTGACCCCGCCACCTCCTCATTTTTCGCGGTGAATATGCGTCGTGTGGCGTCACGCGACACATTTATTTCAGCCCCCGAGGCCTCCTCACATTTTCATATTCTGCCCCATCGCTAATTTTGGACGAGGGATGGCGGATGGAAATCTCTCTCTCTCTCTCTCTCTGTCCCTCTCTCTCTTTCCGCCTTTCTCTCTCAGTTGATCACTTGGGTGCCACACACCTCAGCACTCACCGGGAACCAATGGAACATTAAGCTAATGGAACTAAGCGGCGGCAGCACATGTTCGGCTCTCATTCTCCCACTAACACATGGGAGTGTATTACTGTTTACTGCACAACAGCCCTCGTGCATTTTCCAGGCCTGGTCATATTTAGCAACACGCCTCCTCTTTGTTTGGCTCCCACGTCGCCCACAACATGATGTTTGTTTCTAAGATTCCCGCAGTTCATTAATCATTTGGTAATTGTTCATTTCAATGAAATACACTATGAGTACTACAACGTAACAACAGGTCGCATTGTAGTTTACAGCGAAGGGTTAGTTCAGCATTTCAGGAAATTCAAATATCGCGCAAATTTTATCGGCCAGCGTCGTTTGGGAGTTCTTCGTCTTACGTGTAATAACGGACAATTACCGACGACAAATAGTGCCCCCTAATGGAAGCCATAGGAACTGCAAAAACTCCGCCGTGAAGCCTGCTGGCCTAGCAGAGGGGTCTGTCGCCTCACAGCAAGAAGGTCCTGGGTTCGAGTCCCAGCTGCTCCAACGCCCTTCTGTGTGGAGTTTGCTTGTTTTCGTCGGGCAGTACAAATGATTGATGTTGGACAGACTCAAATCAAACCCGTTTGGGAATGTAAGTGGGGATTGAGCTGACAGCTCTAGGGGTTGAGGGGCATTTCTTCCAAAGTTGAGATTCTAGATCAAAACTGGCTGTTTTTGAGAACTTGAAATTATGCTTTGTAACTTTAGATGTATTCATCCATTCATTTCATTTCCCAGGGATGGTGGGGATCAATATGCTTCTGTAAATCTGCCAGAATTGGCCACAAGGCTGTGGTTGGTGTACTACTGTATATTAATGGACAAAATTGAAGGACACTGTTCTCCACTTAATACAGTACATATTGTTGCCAAGTAACAAAGGCATCTGTAGTTGTGACACATTCAAAGACCTTCATCACGGTAAATTGACTTTTCTAATCTTGCAACCACTCAAAGCACTTACACCAATACGTGCCTCACCTACACACACACACGACAGCACCTGTGCCACGTCACCCCATCACCAGTGTAGAAAAATCCCTGTTTGTGTTAGTGTTAGTGCTGCGGTCTTCTATTCCTTGATTGCTTTAATGGAGACGGCCAGACTGACCAAAAGCAGGTTTTTTTCTTGTAGGATAAATCAGTGACCCTCTTGTGCAACCACCCATAGGTGTGAATGGGCTGTGAGTGTATGTGTGTGTAAGATTTATTTGTCTTTCAGGGTGTTTCCCTGCATTACTCCAGTGATGAATTTTGCTGAGAATTGGTTCTCGACCGGTCACTGAGTAAAAAGTTGTTTTATTTTGAAGTACAGTTGACGAGTTGGGAAAAATCTAATCTGTGGAGTGAATTCTCACAAAAAATATTTTCATTCTGTGAAAATGATTAATTTAGCTGGTAGAATGCAAAGTGTGACACCCCAAATAACGTCACATACAGTACAATATGAGTTAAACCAAATGATTTTTTTCCAAATTAATTTAGTGGTCCTCACTAAATAGGAGAAGTCCAATTGGAAAGAGTTACTCAGACACTCGCTTGACTCAAAACTTCAGGGGCTCATTTGGGCATGTTGCCGGAGTGATTCCCATCATAATCATCATCATCATCATCATCATCATCAGAATCATTCAAAATAATTTTTGTTCAATATGACCGAATTGTTCACAATATTTAGATCACTACCACCCATAGTAAACTGGTATGGGGTAAATCGGTAGTGAAAATGCTGGATGGAATTTTGATACATAAAAGAGACAAGAACTGGAGGAAATCTCACCAGAATAAATTTAGTGTGAATGTGTGCATGAAAAGATTCAACCTAATGGGGTGAAGAACAGCGCCCCCTGCCTGATGACGCATGAATGACACCCTGCAGAGATGCCAGCCAGTCCGTTCTGCCGCAGACTGTTTTCCGGGACAACCCCCTTGCAACAATTGGTCTATTTAAGGCGCATGACCGGAACCGTGGAAACATCTGAATGTTTCTAGAGGCCTCATATCATTCTTATTATCCCCCAGGAAGGTGCTGCCGCCGGGCATGGATGGGAAATTTCTTAATGGACAATGGAAAGATGGGATGAGCTCACTGGCCGGCTGATAGCTGAGAAACTCTTTTGGCGAGATTAGCTTGTCCTGCTTATCTGGACAAGAGTAGGCAGCGCACGACACCTACAGGGGGGAGGAAGCGGAGGGTAGGGGGGAGGGATGGAGAGGGAGGAAGACAGGAGATAGAAGGCTGTCCAATCTGTGTCTGATAGCTTTGTTAGTATTACATTGTATTCCTCATCATTTCTGATGATAAAAATGAGCCCTTGTCATTGTGTTGTGCGGGGCCATAAAATGGGTTTAACTGCTTTACATGCTCATAAGGCCCACTAAAATCCATTTTCCGAGCCGTTACCGAGCCAAAATGTTTAACATTAACCATGCGTGTGTTACTGGTGGCACAGTGACTGAGTGCAGTGCCATGCAGTGAGTAAACCTCACTCCCCGACGCCAAGAGACATTCCAAGAGATGGCGTTTGGACTCCTTGCTAGTGCGTCCGCCTCCCACGCCAGCGATGCGAGTTTGAGCCAAGTGATGACAACTCAACGCAGGTTACATGTGCACAAATCTCTGGGTTGCCTGTGAATTTACTGTGTTCTTTGATGATTCTGACTCTGATTGCATTTTTCGACATGACTGAAACCATCCTGGAGCGATGATCACCTCATCTGAACTAATCTTGCGGTTGTTTGGACGGCTGGCTTCATACCAAACGCTTCTTTTCCACATTAATTTAGTTGTATTCCTCAGCCGATAGTTGTGAGTCAAAGAGTCACTCACTGACACGGTCTTGTTTGGGTGATTCCCGAATCCTGATTCATTAAATTGATTTGTTCGATATGACCGAATCATTCATTACTATTCCCATAGGAAACTGGCCAAATCTGAGTGGGTAGTGAAGATGGAATGAATTTTGATACAGGAGAGAAAGATGAACTGCCACCTTGTTCCGAGCCGTTCCCGATCCAAAGCGTTTAACATTAAACACGCATACACAAATCACCGGTTTGCAAGCAAATTTCCTGCATTTCATATCATTTCATTCTCGTTTTTTGACTCTGATTGCATTTTTGACGCGACTGAAACCATCCTGGCGTGCTGATCACCTCATCTAAACTCATCTTCCATTTGTTTTCCGCACTGGCTGGCATCTCACCATATGGCCTCTCCGTCGGGTCTCCCGGTCTTTCAGAAGAGAGCGGCGCTTTGCGGGGGATAATTAGACATTCAAAGAAGGAGAAGAAGAAGAAGAAGAGCTGAAAGAGCGTAGCCGTGTCCCGTTTATCCCACGCTAGCTTTTTAGCTCCATTAGTGACGCTGCTTTCTCTTATCTGCCACCGATCACAAACATCAGCGACGGGATGAGATTGACGGCGCCTGTGAAGAAACGACATGAAAAGGGGAGAAATCGACAAGGTTGCGTTTTGCATTTTACTCATGTACGTGCATGTATGTTGACAATGTCGGCTCAGAGCCTTGATAGATACATACATACATACAGTAGATCAGAAAAAGAGAAAAAAAAATACACAATTTACATGAAATTGGCAATATAAAATAAATCTTAAAATTTATATAAAACAATAAATAGAAACAATAAAAAAATAGAAATTGCAATAAATAATGAAATTGACAATAAACAATAATTCTAAAATTAACAAAGAAAGAAATGGCAATGGAAATAAATTTTAATTCACAATTTACCTAAAAACTGAGAACAAACAATAAAACTTAACCTGAAAATAAACAATTAACAAAATTTTGGCAATATACTGTGATTATAATAATGTAACTATACAATAAATACTGTAACTATAATATAATGTACAATAAACAGTATAAATAAAGCAAAATAATGAATAGACAAGAAAAATAATAATATATATAGCAATATATAATTTTAATGAACAATTAACAATATAAGAATCCTGACAATAGACAAGAAAAATATGGCAATATACAATAAACCTAAAATTAACCAACAAACAATAACAAAACAAAATAACCCTAAAAATAAACATTAAACAAGAAAAAATTGCACAATATTGCAAAACGGTTGAGATGGATGGCACGCCGTTGGCGCCGCACGTGTCGTGATCTTCGATTCTTAATCAAACAGCAGTCAAGGCGGAGCTGAGTATACAGATGGATCTGCAGATACAACTGACTTTCTCGGCTCCAGCTCACAGTTTTTCAATACATTTGGAGGCCCCCTCCTTTTCCGAGGGCCTCCCTTACATTCCTTTCTGGGGAGGGGTCTTTTCTTATATCTTCTACTATTAAGTTCGGTTTCCCCCTCTCTGACTCATCCCCTCCCCTACTCTTGCTCGGTTCATAAATACTGGTGGCGAACCAAAGCTTAGTCTATATATGGCTCGCGTCTGGGCTCGCACCTCGGCGAACTAGGTCCTATAGTTTAAAACAGTGGTGACTTTACCTTGCCATATAAAGAGCTAAGTCTCATGGAAACAGTCAACAATCCAGTGAGGTAATACTTGATACTGAGGGTCCAGAGCCATCTATGTAGACAGCGGTGGCTCTGCCCTCATATGGTATGTGTATACAATGGTGAGTCACACAAGCGATATTGTTCAGTACATATTGCTGCTGTGGTTTTCTTATTCATGCACTCAAAATTATATTTTGAGTATTGCCCCCTTTGGGGCAATACAGCCCCACACGCACAAAACATAATGCAGAGCAATTGAAAACACATTGAATGAAACAAACATCACACACAATGAAAACTGCAAGGCTAATGACTACCTGAAGCAAGTCTCCAGGGGTTACTTGCCTACCAGCATTGCAAATGTGATGAGAAATGCTCATCATACAAAGGTTATTATATTTGATTATCAGAAAAAAATGTTTATACCCAATTTAATATATGATGCATAAAAATATACAAAACCATATTTTCGGTGGCACAAATAGAAAAAGATTACCAAATATAAACCTTGATATAGCAGGTTGTGGCAATAGTAGAAATGTAGGAGTACAGACTGGAACTCTTTTATTACATATCTTCTTATAATGGACGGTCGATCACAGGCCTTCATCAATCATGGGTATATGCACATATACGTATGCATGTTTATCTTCCATCACCCGCCTCGATCCTCATCAACACCGGGCTACTGCGGTGCCGGACCGGGGTGATAGGGAACGCTCTTCAATTGTTCATCATTGAGATTGTTCTTGTAGAAGGCCATCTGCGCGTAGGCTCTGCAGGAGGATTCAGCATCGGCACCAAACGGCCACACACAATGGGGATTGTGGTATGGGCAGTCGAGAGGACCACCATGACCGTTACAGGGAAGGCCATCCGTCGTAACATAGTGTCTAGGTAGTGTCTTGCCTTGCACCGGAATGGCTGTCCTTCCTTGGTCGATGACAACAGCCGCCTATTGAACGGTCATCAGTCCAAGCAACATCCCGGTCAAACAGGTCCTTAGTACTGGGAGCAAACAACAGAAGATCATTCCAACTATGACAAGCCCTATTCCTGCCGCCAATGCTATTTTCGTCAGCATGGCTCCCCATCTGCCTATCGAGTTTTCCAACCAATTCCAGGTGTGGGCCTCTCTTCCTGCATTAGCCCTTACTCCCTGTCGCAAGCTTTTCAACTTATTCATGGCTAACGTGAAACTTCCACTAGGTGCAGTATTGTTAGGAATGAATGTGCGACATTTTTCGCCAAACATATGGCAATTGTTTGTTTCAGTGTTCTCTTAGATCTTAATGAATGTTCCTTCACTGACTCTCATGTAATATGCACTTCATAGTCACCCTCCTTTTGCAACACGTGGTCGTCAGGCCAGATCACTCGGGTTGATGGTGACGAGGTCATCGAGGTTGCTGTGGAACGTTTTCTGTTTCCCCAGGGACACTCCCTGGCCGGTCAGAAGGAGGCTGATGATCAGCATTGTCAAGGCTGTGTTCCTCCTGGGGCGCATGGCTGGGTGCGGCCTTTTCCTGGGCAGCCTCTCCCTCCGGGTCCCTGGCATCGGGATCTTCCTCATGGTCTGGTCTGATCTCCTGGTGTGGTACCCTAGTACAATGGTTAAGTTGATACCAAGTGGTGCTTCCTTCTACCTGAATAGCCGTTGGTGTCGCTCTGACTATTTCGTAGGGGCCTTCCCCCCTTGGCAGCTCCTCGTCTGGTTCTGGAACTCTGTTCTTTTCCTCTTGATATATCACTTTATGTATAGCAGTTAGTTGTCTGATATATTCCGTTATTTCCATCTCTAAGTGTTCGAAAGGCGGACCTTTATATGGTCCTCGAATCACAGGGACAGGCATGGGTCGACCGGTAAGGATTTTATGCGGTGTGAGATGCGTCACTCGGTTAGCTTCCATGTGGTAACACATTAGTGTCAATGGTAGTGCATCTATACAGTTGAGTTTCTCACTTGCACATATTTTGTTTATTTTTGCTTTGAGCGTTCCATTTACTCTCTCAACTATTCCCTGGGATTGCAGGTGGTACACACATCCCAGTCTTTGCTTTATTCTTAGGTGTTGTACCACCTTTTTTACTGTTTTCTGTACAAATGCTGATCCATTATCGGAACTTATTTCCGTTGGTATGCCAAATCTGGGTATTACTTCCCTAGTTAGGAATTTTATTACCGTTGCCGCTCCTAGGTCTGCTGATGGGACTGCTTCTACCCATCTGCTGAATCTGTCTATCACCACTAGCATGTATCTTCTACCATGGACCTTTTTGATCATATCTACATAATCTAGCACTAGGTGTCTAAAGGGTCCTTCTGGCATTAGGATATGCCCTAATTTCGCACAATATTCTTAGTACCGTTTCACATTCATTTAGGCGGACATCTACCAGTGTTTGTAAATATGGAGACCAATAGCCTTGTTTTTCCTCGTCACTTCCCCCCTTGCGCCATGGTCAAAACCATGTGCATTGGTAATGACAAGTCCTAACAGGGCTGAGGGTGCTACTATTAGGCCATCATGGGCCCTCCATAGGCCATTTTCTCCACACCTAGCACCTCTTTTTAGCCACATATTATGTTTGTATACGCCTGCTTTCTCCTGCATTCGTATAATGTTGTCCAAACTCTGCGACGTGTTGGGCATGAATAACAATGGGGCTTGAATTTGAGATACGCATTTCGATGCTTGTTTGGCTGCTTCATCTGCAGCGGTGTTACCCGTGACCCATTGCCTTTCTTATGCGCTTGACACTTAATAATTGCGTCCCGGTTGGTAGCATCCCCAGCACACCCCTACTGGACCGCGTGGTCCTGCCTGGTTTTGTTTATTCCACTGATTTGGGGCTCGTCCTGCACTTTGAGTATATACATTGACTATGGATTTTATGGGTCTCCCTTGGCCCTGTGGTTGCTGTACTGGGTACGGACCGGGTTGATCGACTGGCCTCATGGCGTCTGTTTCAGCAGCGGTTACCACACCTTGGACTCTTTTCCTATCTTTGTCTTCCTTTGTTATTTCTTCCAGCTGAGGTTGAGTCAATTTTCTTTGAATTTTCTTGCCTTGTTCTGTGAGTCGTTCATTTTGGCGATATTTGTCTACCGCGTATATGACGTGGTCACAGTACTCCTTGTGACTTTTAGATGAGGTCAGCCCTACCACATCTTCCAGTTTATTCCTAACTGCACCCGGCAGTGTTTCAATCAGTGAGTTTCTGAACAAGACAGATATTACTGGATCAGACTCTGGATCTCTTTCCGTTTCCATTCGCCACTTTAAAACTTGTTCCTGGATGTAGGAAGCAGGGTTCTCCGTGTCCCCAAGCACCTGCCCCTTCAGCGCTTTTGGATCTATCCGGGTGGGGTATTCCTCTCTCAACACTCCCCACGTTCTCTATCGATAGGTGTCAAAGGTGGCGCCGTCTATACTTGCCGACAACATGCCTAGGCCTCCACGTCTCAGGACGCTTTCCATTTTGGTTGCTCCCAGTACTCTGGCCAACAGTGCCTTTAGGTCTCCCACAGCTAATATTTTTCCTATCGTCTGTTCCTCAAATATTCTAATCCATTTATTAGCCCCTTCATTTATATTTGGCAGTCTCACTATTAGGTCCTGTGTTCCCCATGGAAAATATTGGCCCTGCTCTCCTTTTATCAATATTGGATACTGGGCAAACTTCTGGGAAGATTTTAATTTTTTTCTATCTCTTAACTGCCTCTTGTAATCATTCCTTGCCAGGGATGCAAGGGGGCCATGTCTTTCATCTGCAGGGGACATATCATAGGAGGTAAGGGGAGCTCCACATTCCTCTAAACCAGGGGATCTTTCAAGGGAAGGCCCGCCATCATAGGAAATCCCTCCCTCAAAAGATACATTCTCTTCATCGTCTAAATCTTGCTCCCGATTCCTATATTCCTTGCACCTGTTTATTTTATTCCACATATCTTCATAACAGTCCATATGGAAACCTGTCACTCTCTTCCCTTCTTGTTCAAGGGTCGTTTTGCCTTTTCTTCAATAAATGTCTGTGGTAATCCATATGAAGGTCTGTTCCTCCTCTTTCTTCCCCTTCTGTCATCTCCACATCTACCCCTCTCACTATGGGATATAAGCCTGATCGGTACAGGGGTGGGTATACTTCCACATTTTCTTCTAGATTTCTTCTTGTTTTTTCTCCTTTAGCATTTCACTAGCTTTTGCCATGCTCTTTCTCCAGCCTTCTCTTTCTTCTCTAAGCATCTTTAATATTTCTTGTTCCCTTTCTCTATTTTTTAACCTTTTTTCTTTCTTTTCTCCAATTTTATAATTAAAAAAAAATCAAAATCTCCATTTCATCACACAAAGACACATCAAACGTTCCCTCTCTCGACCACATAGTTGCTAAATTTTTTGTGTGTTCAGCCCATTTTTCTGACGTATTTTTTATTTATTGTCTATTTAGGGGGAACCTTTTTCCTAACATTTGTACTAACATCTACCTAACATCTGACATTTTTGCTTTTTTGGACCCACCAATTTTTATTACTTCTTATTACACTTATTTTCCTATTTTAAGCGAATTGTCAGTTCTTTGTTCTTATCTTCTATATACAGTATCTATATTTTACTTTTTTCCCTATATTATTCTTATTCGTGCAATCTTTTTATTTTTATTCTTCTACTCTGTCTTATTTATTATTATTACTATTCACATTTAAAACCCTATCCCTTCTTCTACATCTTTATTTATTTATTTATTTATTTATTTATTTATTTATTTATTTATTTATTTATTTATTTATTTATTTATTTATTTATTTATTTATTTGTTTGTTTGTTTGTTTATTTATATTTGTTTATATTATTTTTATTATTATTCATG
>OMKR01102644.1:0-13473 GCA_900302355.1 Cyttopsis rosea | reverse complement strand
ATACATAATTACCTTAATTTACTGTCATGTTATGCATTTGAATTGCAAAGATGAATCCAATAAAGCAAAATGGACAGATCAATTGTTCATTGCAGCCCTACTTATGATGAAATTTCTCACAAATAATAAAAGCAGCAACAGAAACTCATACACATACCCGATCCTACACATTGATAATACAACAAATAGAGCTGCCAGACGTTACAGAACAGGAAGCCCACACAGATTCAGCCGTTATTTAACTATATACAGCCAGATCCAGCTCTCCCACAGGGCAGATTGCTGCTGCTGCCCCAGAAATGAGAGAAAACAACAGAGCAGTGACAGAACTATGGCAAACAAGCCCTTAGAAACATTAGTAAATGATAATTAATAAGGAATAGTGGTAGAGTTAAGGTTTGCTTCATTTTTGTTCAGCTTACAACTTGTCTGCCCCATTCAAAGCAGTTAGCCACCAAATCATTCTCGCCATTCTCTCTGAGCATCTGCACTTCCTGGTTTGCATCTTTTTGTGTAGATCCTCATGTTGAGAGGACCTCTGTTCAGACCATGCGCTCTAAACGCTGGAGTACCCCATGTTGAGTCTTTCTTCTAGTACACTGATTCCTTTGGCTCTGTGATCTCCTCTCATGACATCTTCTTGCACTACTATACAGATGACACTCATGTTTTACTCTCCTGAATGCCCTTCATACATAAAAATTGAAAGGCACATTTATGTGTCACAAAGACAATAGTGATTGGATGTCTATGCACCATCTCAACTTGATCTTGGCAGAATAGATCAACTCTTTCTCCTGGACAACCAACTGTCCTACTCTGCCAAAAAATACCTTACAGGCCTGTTCTTATAGGTTTTCCTTTACAGCATCTATAGAATATGCCAATGCATATGGTGGCAGCTGCACAATTCCTTGCCCATGCACTTATTGTTTATAACCTAGACTATAGGTATTTAAGACATGTCTGACTATGATCTGATGTGATCGATAGTTGGTGTGACTACAACTGGCAAGTTGTTTTGGACAAAAGCATCTGCTAAATTATGTAATGTAATGTCGTACTGATGTATTCATACCATATTTGTATAACAACAAGAATTATGATAATAATCTATCTCTTTTACATTCTAAGTATGATGTAATTAGCAAACCCTTGAGATCCCTCTTACTTGAATAATTCTGTAGGTAATAAAAACAAAGAATATTTGTCTATTATTGTTGATCCAGTAATTTTAACACTGCAGCTGACTTTCCTGGGTTACACAGTATGTTTCAACATTTTACAACTTGATGTGAATGTCACTATGACAACATAAGGAAGTGGGGTGTCAAATTCTGCAAGAAGCGTGTACAGTTGACATAGAATATGTATGTATGTGTGTATGTATCTGTGATGTTATGAACGCTCCTAACTCTAGCACAAAAACCATGCATACATACATACATACATACATACATACATACATACATACATACATACATACATACATACATACATTTGGTGGACAAAACAAGGGAAATACCTACAGTCCTTGGAATACTGTCAGACTGTCAGTCTAGGTTATGTCCTGAACTGTGTGTAGTGGGATACTCCACCATTCTTCAGACAGAAAAGCTTCAAGTTCTCTGAAGTATGACGGAGGTGGAAACCACTTTGCACTCTTTGTTTCAGAATTCAGATCATGTGATTGAGGAGGCTATGGCAGGTGGTCAACTGCATCCTGGTGTTAATGAAATTACTCAATGTTTTCATGTGCTCATGTTTTTTTGTGCCTTGGATATGGTATATAAATTCTGGCTTTGTGAAGCTCACAACATGTGTTGTTTTATTTAGACTG
Source organism: Cyttopsis rosea (assembly GCA_900302355.1). Taxonomy (NCBI): domain Eukaryota; kingdom Metazoa; phylum Chordata; class Actinopteri; order Zeiformes; family Parazenidae; genus Cyttopsis; species Cyttopsis rosea. Next base: position 11,633 of record OMKR01102644.1, on the reverse strand, counting down.
TGTAACAGATGTACTGGTTCAATTCTGTGTTTAAATGTTAAGGCATTTATCCCCTATCCTGTTCAGTGTTGGTCTATCCCTGTCATGAGATTCGACTTGTGACAACTGAGTGTCTTTGCTGATGCAGTTTATCTATTTGCTGAACATATGCTGTCTTAATGTTTGAGACAGTGGCCCTTGACACACAAATAATTGCATTTTTTGTGACGATGCATCTGCACTTTTGGTACCGGCTATTTGGCCTATTTAGTCACATACTTTACTCATTAATTTACTCGCTTGGCTGACAACTCACATTTCAAAGTCATAATGACTCATAATAATGATGATGATAATTATGATTTACTTACTTCTGTGTTTTGTTTATTTTGTTTACCATATATATACCACTATATGCTGTGTGTATATATATATGTGTAGCACCCTGCTACATTTTTGTTTACATATTGTTTCATACCAGTTTCACAATTATACAGAACATCTTGAAATATGGGCTGGTTCAAATTATCATTGGAGTGTACAGTAATATCTTTCGCTTTAAGTTATAGTTTGTTATGATGTTGAAATGTCCGATGGTTAAGTAGTCCTTGAACCGCTCCGTTTTTGTTCCTCAATCAGTGCCAATCAGGAGATGAGTATCAGGACCTACCGGGTTCTTAGAAGGGTGGGACTAAATCCAGCTGAGACAAGAGACACAGGGTGAAACAGAGAGATGCTATATGGCAAGCCGTTTTAACATTTATTCACTGTGACTATCCGTAATTAACATTACAGATATCTGCAACATTGTTACAGATATCTGCAATGTCATTCAAGATATCTGTGACATAATTTTGACTAGTAAGATTCAAACTGCTTTTACTATTTATGTGTATGGGGTTATGTGTATGGGTCCATTTTTTTGTAATGAAACATCTTCTAATGCAAAGCTAGGGCACATCATCGGTGATGTTACCTGAGGTCATCGGGTGTTTCGAGTCTTTCGAACATCAGACACCCTCACTCAGGCGACCCAGCTAAGGTTGATCATGCCTCAGCTTGTGCCCTAGCAGCACTCTCCCATGGATTCGCTCTCTTAATCCAGAGCCACCTGGAGGCTTTCTCTGCAGCCTCTGTGCTGTTATAGATGGCCCTCCTCCTCCTCTCGCCTGTGATGCCGATTGCAGTGTAAGCCCTACAAAGGGACTGTCCTGCAAAGCCTCTGCACCCTACCTCCACAGGCAAGCACCTTGCCTTCCAGCGTTCTCTGTGGCAGTCGCTGACTAGGCCTTCATACTTTTCCCTCTTCCGCTCAAAGGCCTCCTCCATCTGATCTTACCATGGCACGGTAAGCTCCAGCTCCAGCATGACAACGTCAGGTCTAATGGTCGTCTTGGCGACATGCTGAGGGAACTTGAGTTGCCTACCTAAGTCCACTGTCAGCTGCCAGTCCTATGTAGTGTTGAGAAGCCCTGATGTTGCTTTGTGTGTTGATCTTGGCTTCTCTCCAGCTCTGATGAAGCTGATGGTTTGCTTCGTGGGTTTTGACCTCCGACATCACTACAGATGCTCTCAGCGATGGTCTTGAGCACTTGGTCATGCTGCCAGTGGTATCGACATGTGGTTGTTGCCTTTGGGCAACAACTGAAGATATGCTCAAGGGTCCCCTTTCTCTGGCAAAGGGAGCACGCTGGTGTATCGATCAAGCCCCAGCAGTGCAGATTGGACGGGCTGGGAAGGAAAATCTTGCCTTCAACACTGAGCAACGAGATGATTCTAAACTGGCTCATGTTCTTGGAGTCCTCCTCTTTAGGAATCCACACTCCTTCAGCAGCATGCCACTGATGTGATGTTTTTCCTCTTCTCCAGATGACCTTCAAGATCCCCCAAGCCGGTGTAGCAGCTTGGAGCAGTGCTCCAAGTTCACTTGATGGTCGCCATAGTCTGTAGCCTTCTCTACACATCCCTTTTGGCCGTTGCTTCTAGCACTTTAACTGCGTCCACGTCAAACTTCTGCCACTCTGTTGTTTTAGAGGCTTGAGGCCACCGGATCCTTCTCTTCTCGGATTGCCTGACCGAAGGGACTGTTTGCACCACGTGGAGGCTCTGGGTTCTGTGGGTGCTTCTGTGCCCGGCTCCTCCTCTGTCTCACCAGGTACTAGACCTGTGCATTGTGGTGCTTGCAATCGCACCTTGCCTCGCATCCTTGACTAATGGATGTAGGCCTCTCTCATTACAGATATCTACAGATGTATCTGGTTTTAAATGACGCCTTTGTCTTTCGCCGCAGCTTGGCAGGAATGCAGCGCCGTTGCAGGAATGCCGTGCCGTGGCAAAAATGCCGTGGCATTTTATCCTAGACGCTAGGGACAGCAGAGTACTTCAATCCTGATGATGACGGACGATGAATGGCACACACACTCACGCACACAATCTTTAGAATAATAGTATATTCATTAGTTTTTATTAAATAATGTTTTTTAGAGGTTTGAATTTAATTTGGATTAAAGATTTTGGATAGCGTGACATCTGAACTTTAAAATACCTTTAGGCTTTCTGCAAATAATACAGTTAAGGTTACGTGAATAAACATTTATGAACTAGTGTGAAATTTATACTGAATGCCTCCGGCAGCAAAACTGAATGGCCCCGTAGCTTCCCATGATTGCATAGCTGGTAGAACGCTGCGCCCGCAGCAACACTGGTTTGAATCTGGCGATGAATTGAATTGAATCTGTCTTGTTCAATGTAGACATAGAAATATTTAAACTTGCTTATTTTAAGCGCACACTTCAAATCAAAGTTTCATAGGAATCAATGGTTTTATCAGCACACAGACAGCTGTTCAACCCAGAGGGACTCACAAGAGTCCTGTGTATCCCAGGCCTGGCTCCAGAGCATATCACTTATTGGGCATTTGATTTTTGTGAGGGGGCACACAAAATCACTATGGTGGGTGCATCCACTCAGGCAATTTCAACATGAACAGTAACACTGTGTGCGCACTCCACACTGCTCCCAATCACGTCAGCCTGTGTGATTATATAACCACAAGACTGCGATTTAATTAACAAAAAAAATATGTGCATGCGTGAACGTGTGCAGAGCCGCAAGCCTCTGGTGTTGTACTAGCCTATTAGCTTAGCCTAGCTCATAGCTGGCAACAAACATTTTACTAAGAGTCCGGACCAACTCTGCAGTGGAGAACTGGCACTTCATTTAGGTATAGCAGCGAATATAATGTGTGGTCTCTCAGTGACGTTCTAAACTCTTTTTCTGCTAAATATGGAAACTTCACTCTTGGCGCCCTGCAACTCACTGAAAATGAGTGAGTCTGTATGTGTATATGTGTGTGTGTTTTGCATACACACACACACAAATGATGTGATGCTGTGATAGGTCTAAAATTACATCAATCACAAATAAAAAATATTCAATAAAATGGATATAATATAATGAATTATATCTTAAATTGAATCTTGCAGCAGGACTGATTTTGTTATTTGCTATAAACATTTTATTAAAAATATAATTGCTTATAACATTTTAACATTTGAGGGTGGTCAGCCGCCAGCGGGCAAGGAGTTTAAATGAGCCCGGTCTCATAAATAATCTCATTCATAAAAACTCTGTAGTCTCCAGTGGTGTGTGAAATCCGCGTCACTTTCTGTGACATAATCACATTGTCTAAAGTATTGGACCATGGAGCCACCTGAAAAGAAATCCTTGAATCGGCACTGAATTAGAACTTCTCGTGTTTTTTGCTGCACAACTTATAATAAACACTTCTTCTGTGAATCGGCTTCTTGACTTCCACTACACTGTCACTTTCACTGTATGTAAATAAATAATAATCTATACCAGTGATATTCAACCCGCGGCTCATGAGCCTTTGTGATGCTGCTTCGAGAGAGAGTTCATCTATAAAGATCTGTTTCCTGGTAGTGATAATAAATAAATATAAATAGATAAATAAATAGAGTGTGCGATATTCCAGCGATCCGTCACCGACATGCGCTGTAGCGTTGGCTCCTCGCTTTCTGTACATAACTTCCGGTTTGCCGTCTACTGAAATCCATGTGAATACAGCACAACCTATTCTCACGCTCTGTTTGCAGTCCGCTTTGTGATCAGTAATCAGTTCAGATACTTTTGACAAACTGCCAATAATACATAATGTGAAAAATAATACATAATACATTTGTGGTTGCAATTGTAATAAAAACATGCTAATAATAATATTCCTTAATAACATGTTACTAGTAGCCTTATTTTAAACTTCATAATGGTTTGATGGAGGAACACGATGTTTTGCGGGATGCACCTGCGCGTCCACATCAGCTTCCTCCACTCTCCCCGGCCACAGTGCTCTGTGGCCAGGCAGTGCGCACCAGAGCTGACGCAGTCCCTAATGCCATGACGAGGGTTAGAGACCCGGTCCCCAATGTTGACAGGTCCTCTGATGCGCACGGAGTGGAGGAACTGATGCCTTTCCTCCGCATTTACCACAAGCTTTCTGCAGACGGTAATAGCGTCAGTGCAACTGCGTGTGGCTATTAGCGCCGGTGTTTGTGAATTGGACGCTTTTTGCAGTGAGGCTCATTTGCATAGAAAGGGGCCAATTTTGTGGCAAATGTATGCATAATACCTAATTAAAATACGCGCACATAGCACCGGCGCACCAAGATGCTATTTCACCATTTGCGGGTGCTTTGTGAATTAGACGGTTGCTTCTTTGGTTATTTGCGCTGGTTCAGCGGCCGCAAAAGCGGCACAATTCTTTTGTGAATCAGGTCCTGAGTGTGTGTGGGAAACACATTTTACACTGAATTTCTGAGTGACTATGGACATTATTTGTGAACAGTAATGATATGGACATTTATAGTAAACTATAGGAAGTTTATTAGTGTTTGTGAATTTCTGGATAGTGTGCTTCGAATGCTGCCACACGTGCTTTTTGCACACAGACAGAGCCTCAGGACGGGTTTCCTCCATCGCATAGCTCACCACTGGATAGAGGGTGTGAAGAGACTGTTACCAACAGCTTTCTGAGTTTCCAAGGATCAATGAGTACAGACAATATTTTCCTTGAGGATTTCAAATGAGCTCCAACAAGCGCGCCAATGACATGGTACCATGAACTGAGTCACAAAACCCCAGGGTGTTAATTTGTTTTATTTTCTTCGTATCTACAGGACAGTTTTAGAGGTATAAATCATCTTGGTTTGTAATAAATATTTGTTCCGTTATTGCATTAAAATCTTTGTGGTTTGGTATTTGTTCCTGTTTGATAGTAATGTCATTCAAGTGGTAAAAAATAAGGGCTATAGTCGGCTAAGTATGATGCATGTGTGTTTTAAGCTCACAATAACAGTATAGCTGTACAATAAGCTAACTAGGCCTCTCTGCACCCTGTAATTGCTGTAGACACAAGCTAATTGCAAATTTTAGTAAACCCTCACCAATTCACCTCCCATGCACAGGTGTCATCATATGTTAAAGGTATGCCATAACATGCTGTAAAATTAGAATTGAGTGCAGTCAAAATTAAGAAGTTAATTTTGTAATTAATTTGAAATATTTAACACATAAAAAAAATGTACGCAATTAATGCAGCTGCATTATGTTTACGCTCTGTTGCGATTACTTCCTGTGATGTCACAAGAGAATCCACGTGGAGCCTGTCTTTCAAAGATAAAGTTGGATTTATGTTGGATTTTTATTCTCAACGCCACCGAAACCACGGCAGACGTTACATCTACAATAATTCTGTGATTTTACATTTAAATATCCATTATTACAAGCTTCAGTCTTAGGTCTCTGATGTCCCCACAACATGTCTTTGAAGTGTTTTGCTGAAAATACCACTCAGATTATTCATTCTAGCCATTCTAACCTGTGTCTCTATCATTCCAGGCTCTGACAGGCTGATTCAGTGTGCGTGTCTCAATGCACGTGTGCCACGCCCACCCCGGAAGGGTTTCTCCCACTTCTCTATGAAGAAGATAAACATCCACTATTTATATCTTATCAGTCCAGCAAAATTGGTTTCTGAACAAATTCGATGCGAGAAATAGACAATGCAGTTGCTGAATCTTCACTCATATTACCCTTTTCCACTGCACAAAAAACCTGCTAACATCCTGCTTTTGGCTGCAGTGGGAAAGGGTACACTCGGCATACCCGGGTCAAATGACTCTGCAGTAGCCACAGGTTTTTATCGGCTCCAGCTCCGGCAGCAGTGGATACACAACACCCGGTTCGACACGCTATTTACGCCACTTTCCACTTTGTAATGTTTCTTTCTTTGTAATGCACAATGTAATGCACAATGTAATGTACAATGTAATGCACAGCTCCGTACAGCTCGTAATGCACAGCTCCGCGTGGAGCTGTGAGACAGGGAGCGAGTGTGCGAGACTGCGAGTGTCCGTGGCCACTGCCCTGTGCAGGTGCAGGAGTTTCACTTTGCTTGCTTGAAAATGGCAACTTGGCATTAGATTCGGAGCATCTCGCCACAAAACCCCTGCAGCACAATGAAAGGGATGAAAGATCTCATGAATCGCAATGAAAGATCCCGGGGTCGGGGTTGGACGGACAAGCCACACACCTTACCCTAACCCTAACGCCCGACGTCACATTTGTGACGTAGAACGTGACGCACCAGGAAAAAAAAAGGCAAACTCGGCTCGCCTCCCGGCAACGTTTACAAAACCTGCATATATGCGGTAATTTTGATGGAAAAGCGGTAAAACGTAGGCTGTGACAGCAAACTTGAACAGCGTGTTTTTTTCCGACTGAGCCAGAGCAATTAAAAATAAAATAAAATCTCACTGGATTGTCTTTTTTCACAGTGTGTGTGTTAGTAGGCCCACCAGAGAATGAATGTGCACAAGCACTGAAAAAGTTAGTTTTTCATGATATGTCCCATTAAGAAGAAAAAAAGCGATTAGTAAATTTTGCGATTAATTAATGTTTTTTAATCAATTGACAGCCCTAATATACTGTATCTATATACACACACACGCACTGTGCTCAAAATGTGATCCTGGCTGACGTCAATTGGGTTTACATTTAATCCACCCAGTTTGTTTGCCTTGGTGACAAACTCTCTACCCACAGGGGAGGAATGTTCTCAGATAAACACAACTTAGTGCAACTCATTTCAAAGTCTGACAGCAAAATGTATTAATTTAATGTCTCCGGCAGGATAAACTCCCACAGTTCATCTCTTCTTTCTCATATGCTCGGAGTGATTCACTGTACCAGCTGTTTACATCTCACCAGAATTGCTGCAAAGCATCATTTCTATCAAGCCTCGGAGACAGCGAGCTGTTGAAGTGTGACCATATCTCGTACACCACACCTGACATGTATGTTTTTGTTGAAAATATGTGCCATTGTCACCACCCATAATACCTGCGTTCTTCACATGCTGCGCAAGAAAATTTTGATCCCGTTCCAATGCAGACAGGGGGCAGGTGCTGTAAATGTGTGATGTGTTCATTATTACCAGGGCAGGATATAGATGTAAACATCATGTGGTGAAAACCTTCTTTCTGCCGTTTGCCTGTAAAAATTGCTCAGAAAAATGGCTCAACATCATCATCGTTCTGATTCTACCAGGATAGTTGGGGTTGTTTCTTTTCTTCTATATTTTTGGAAAGAGTTTTGCCCAAAGAAACTGCTGTTGACATGTTCAGTAGGATAAGACCAAAACCACACACACATACATACATGCACGCACACACACACACACACACACACACACACACACACACACACACACACACACACACACACACACACACACACATACACACTCTATTTTTATCAAGCACAGATACACACACATTTAATAGAAACACATGCTCCCATAATACCTAGGGCCACAGCCCCGTTGGGCAGCCGTCAGTGACAGTTTCTGTTCTTTAGCCAGACCAATAATGCTGCTTTAGAGCCGGTGAGAACCAGATCTGTCCTGTTGGTGTTGGCCGGATAGGGTCTGAATGTTCTGGCTTATTAGCATTGTATTCTGGGGTGGATCTTCAGTTGTTACCTGACATACACATGCATTATATAATAATGTTATACTGTTATATACTATACTTTTATACATGTGGTGTGTAGTCTTTCAAACCACAAAGAAGCTGGCGTACTGACACGGCTGTGGAAAACCACTGCTGCTGCTGTTACAGACTTTCCAACCAATTTTCTGCGTAATGCGTGTACATGAATATGGGAGCATGTTTGTGCAAGCGTGTTTTTCTGTGCACGCTTTGATGTATGATCAATGATTCTTATTGTTCCCGGTAAGACTCTGGCTATTGTAAACACGGCATAACACTTTCATCTAACACATAATCACACGCATGCATACACAAGCACACAAACACATGCATGCAGCACAGCGTGCCGCCGCTGATTGCTTAGGACTGACAGCCAAGCAGAAAACAGGAAAGAGAAGAAGGGAGCCAGATTTGCCAGGGACTTGCTGGTTCCGACGTTTGATTCTTCCCCTGATTCTTCCATCTGACGATCACCTTCTTCCTATTTATCCACCCACTGACCACCAATAGGAACAGAATAGGGTGTATTGATATACATCTTTCTGAAATGATTTCACTAATTCAGTTATTTAAAGGCCACCCCCAGTATTTCTTATTGAATTTTTGAGCTATTAAAAGAGCAATTTACATCTGTTCCTATTGGTGGTCATTGGATGGTCAGCAGTATGCACTGGTGCCCACTCTGGTTAAGGTAGTGTTCGTGTTCATTTATTCAAAGTTGTGGCCCTTAAAAATGGCCAAGCAAGCACTGAAGAAGTGGCCTCTTTGAGTTTGTTCTACAGAATTACAAACTCTATTAAGTTCCTTCTAAGGCATTGCATTTTGTCGTCAAAGGGTAATGGTTAGCTTGGGTTTGGGAGTCACCAATCTCTGCATCCTCAATAATTTGTGCTGTTTGAGTATACTGTAATAAAGGCGTTTTAGCACTCCTGGCTTTATACAAGTTCAACTTGGAATGGAACTTGGGTTCAGAAGAAGTTCAGGCAAGTGCAGATATTGAAAATACTGACAATGTCTAACCACAGTGAACTTGCTCCCCCTTTTCCTGAGACAAGAGGGTGCTACACTCTTCCCTCTCGCTCTCATAAAAATACTGTGTAAATGCAAGCTCTGTTTGCGTGACATTGAACAAGGATTTGATGGAAATTTATTTAATTAACACGGTTCATGAACTATGTTGAGCATGTTTGTGTAAACACACGTTTTACGAGTTTTTTTGTCTCTTCTGAACATTGCCTAATCACTTACATAATAGTGGTCTCGTCAAACTTTGTAAACGAGAGAAATAAAACATATTTTTAAGTCAACAAAAAAGATTGTGTGAGAAGAGTGATGTGTAATTCTCCCAGTGGTTTAGTTTATATTGTCAATTTACCAAACACCACTCCCTCACACAGTTGCCTCAGCCATGACCCCTACAATACCTACTTACCTACATAAATTTAAGATAATACTATTTGGTCATACAGATATTAGTAAATGGAAATCAAGAACTTTTTTCCAAATTCCGTGGGTGAAGCCTGTTTCCATCAAGCTCCATGATAGGGAAGGCTTAAGGCTGGCAGCCTTTTCAATTCAAGTGCCATTTAGAAGAGAGGTCCAAGCTCCACTGGCTCATCCTCTGGACCTTCAAGGAAACACTCCGGTAGCCCCTGCAACTCGGCCCAGGCACCAGTCACAAAATTCCATCTGTGTCTCCCATGTTCCAAACAGCTGTTTAAGGGAACAGCGAGCTGTGCCACCACAGTGGCGGCACTACTACCGACCATGACCTGCGTTCAGAGACCCATCGAGAGTGTTGTGTTGGTGGTCTAATCTGATGGACCACGATGAGGAAGGAGAGAGTACAATTCTCCACTCATGTTCTTGTTGTGCTGCATAGGTGCTGAGATGTTTATCATTTGTTTATGTGCAAAATCCATAAATCCATAGCTGTCTCGAGCGAGCCCCAAGAACCCCACGCTTGAAACCTATTTAATGGAATTTCTCCAGACCATCCTCTTCTCATTTCGTCCACTGTGTGCCTGAGTGAGTGACATGCTAAGCTCAGTTAGACTGATATGCCTGCATACTGTATCATATGATATGGCACTACACACCACAGTGAGGTGTGTATGTTCACACTGATGTTTGATTTGAAGATCCCTCCTATACTGGGAAAGGCTCAGTAGGAGGGTGTGGGATCTAGGAGAAGACCCAGCCTTCACCTTTCATTTTTCAGCCAATCAGGGTGCAGTGTTACACTCCAGTGGCTGTTTCTCTCCAGCAGGGAATAGATGCATCGGCTCTACCTTTAAGCCACTACAGTCTTCATGGGAGAAGCTTTCAGGAAATATGATTCAGGTTATTATACCTATGATCTAATGCGGAGACCATTAGAAAATTGCCGTGGGGCACCAGAGCTGAAGAAATATTGGGAGCCATGCAACTTGCTGAGCCACCTTATATCCTGATATTGGGCGGGCTGAAGGCATCTCATTGGTGGAAGGCCTCACTGGGAACTCCTGATTGGCAGATGAACACATTGAAGCATTTAGTGCTGCTAATGAGGAAACCATTACAGCCTTGAAGCCTTAACACTTGCTCATTATTATAGGAAACATTATGTAACCAGCTTGGAGAAGAAATTCCATGTGTTTCTGAAGCAAACAAAATCACCACACTAAATATATATAAAACGTTCACTTCTAAATAAAAATAAATTTGCTGTAAAGGCTCAACTATTAACAGTTGGCTTGTGCCACATTTGCGGCACATTAAATTGCATCTAATGTAGACGATTTTCCATTCATGGAAGGGAATCATACACTGAGTCAAGTGACCACCTTGGACTTGGAACACTTTTTCTATTTCATTGCAATTCATAGTGCAATATGTTAGTCTAAACGCAATTTTTCGAGCAGATCACACACATTTTTATAAAGTCATACTGTATGGTTTCCACAACCATACAGTATGCTTTCATCCAAATTTAAGGGGAAATTTATCCATCATTAGAAACTAATAGAATGTGAAGTTTCTATTATTTGGTTTGAGGAAAATTAACTGTCTGTTCGAATTCTGTAAGTTATATTTTTGCAAAGTCTGCAAATTCCCTTGACCGCCATCCTCTGGTTCGACTTTTCCATTTGGTTTGATGCCTAAATGCTGCCAGATGTTCTCAGCCGTAACTTGTTTTGCTAACAAGCTGTTTTCTTTGTTCGCATGGAGGCTTATTTTGTGTGTGATCCCATATAGTTCAGTATATTAAATCCCAAATGGATTTCTTAACATTTGATTTTTGAATATATAGTCAGGTAGAACAATATATTAATATGTAAATGCATATGAAACATTTTTCATTATCATTGTGATAACAATTCTTTATTTCCCAGCTCCAAACAGCCATTATTTGTTTTTAAAGACAAAGTGAAACATAAATACAGAAACGGTATTTGTATAGCACCTTTAATACACAACATGTAACTCAAGGTGTTTCATATTAAAAGGCCGTCAGATAGCGACAATAAAAGCAACAACAAGCAAAGCAAGATGCATTTACAAAGAGGAATAATAAAACAATTTAAAAAATGAAATAAATGGTGA
>OMKR01102643.1:0-13035 GCA_900302355.1 Cyttopsis rosea | reverse complement strand
ACCTTTAGCCAGTTATGAGAGCGTTTGGCAATTTCGTAAGTAGCGTCCTTCTCTAAAGTCTTCACCATCAGCCCCTCACAGGAGTCTGAACACGGGAACATTACACACCAAAACACGACTCAGGCTCAGCAGAAAGGAAATGAACAGATTATGTTCAGATATGTGGCAAGGCTTTGTCTCTCCCTTGAAAACAAAAATATAACACACACACACACACACACACACACCTGAAGGCAAAACTCCACAAATACATACACACGACACACACACACACTCACAAAAACAAATGATAATGGATTGAAACAAACAAAACAGAAAAACAAAAACATATTTAGGACACAAAGAGAGAGCTGGTAAAGAAACACAAACAAGTATTTCACAAATTACGCATCACACACAGATTTACAAAACCGTGAAAGATTCATTACCAATATCCGTCTATGGATTCATTGTTATTATTATTATTATTATTATTATTATTATTCAATTATGAATTTAAAATCAAGGGGAAAGGTATTATTAAGGTAAGGGAAATATTATCGCACTATATGGAACAATATGGAAATGTAAGTCCACTGTTAGACAAAATACGCCAGTATACAAAAAATAACAACAAAAAAAAAACAAGCTAACAAACAGCTGGAACTGGCTGTAATTTGGACTGAAATTGGTCCAAATTTTCGAAAAATTCTTTCTTCTTCAAAAAGTTTTTTTTACTATACTACAACAGCATCACAAATACATGGCTGAATACACACAAACACACACACACACACACACTAATGCGCACCTCGTACAGATTGCTCCAGAAACTCTGCGATGGCGTCCGTGTTGTCGGAGTCGATGGAGCGGGCGAACACAAACTCGCCCTCCATCTCCGTGAAGCTATCCCTGAGGAGGGCCTTACGCCGAGACAGCGGCTGGCGCACTAGCGACTGGACACACACACGCACAAAGTCATTACAAACGGCCAAATTGCATATCATTACAATCATTTTCGCCTCATAGCTTAGAGCATTGCAATCATTATCAGCACCGACACACACAGTCTGGGTCTCACCTCTCCATTCAAATAGAGCAGGTCGAAGGCGTACACACACACCTGGACTTTGATCTCAGAGGCGTCCACGTCCTGCGGGAGAGAGAGACACACACACACTGATAAAACTCCCTTCATCCAAAATAATTTGGAAAAATGCAAATCCGGTGTCCCTGTATTCACAAAACGCCATACGTCCAAACCTTGGGAGTCGTTAGAAGAAACGGCGCTTTGACATTTGTCTCCTATTCATCTCCTGTAGTTTTACAGGAGATCTCTCTCTCTCTCTCTCTCTCACACACACACACACACGTACTCATTTCAACCTGCTTGTCTATCTACTATACCTCTTTCTCTTCAATTCAAGGGTGTTTGGTGGGCACCCTAATGTTAAAATGCTGCCATTTTAAGTCCATCGACACAACTTAAAATTACAATTCGAGACATTTTTGGCTGCGAAAAACAACACATTTTATTACATTTAGCATTGAGGGAGGCATCATTCTGGGGCATCATTAAATGCCAAATTTCGATAGCTACGCAGTTATTCCCCTCAGCACCGTCGATTATTGTACAGTACAGTAGATTTGGGGTAAAAGGGAATTTCTTGATAGCTAGGCAGATAGCTCTTATTTGACGCTAAACGCTCTAAATGACTAACCTCAGTATTTCCAACATAATTACATACATTATACTATATTATATAATTGTAATTAAAGTGGATTCAACCATTACAAGTCTAGCATATATGGCTGTTATTACTTATGGATTATACACATAATGTCAAGAACTCTCAGAACAGTAATAAAAAAAAATCCAAAAAATCATTCTATACATCGCTTTATCGTCTGTCTATGATCGAAGTGGCGACCAGCTCTTTGAAAGGACAAGTGATGACTATTTGCTGTACATTAACATTTACTATAATTGATCTAACCAAGACCAACATTGAGCAGTTAAGGCTACATAAAGTGATAGTTCGAATAAAGTTGAATGACAAGACTGCCTTTAATGTGAAGGATCGCTTTGGGATTTTGTACACACCACAACACTTTATTTATCAAGACATTCACACATCCATTGCTTCTATGCATCCATCCATCTATCTATCCATCTCAGACTATCCATCCATCCATCACCTTTCTCTTCCTGGTGGTGAGGACCTGGAAGGGCTGGATCTGACGCTTCTCGCGGTCCCAGGCCACGGCCTCAGAGTCCAGCACGCACGACACCACAGAGTCCTTCTTCACCTGGGGGTTGGGGGTCATACAGAGAAATGGCTGGAAGTAATACAATAAATGGGTTTTGTCAGGTAGAGGTCATTTAGGGTGGGAGAGAGTTCCAGAATGAGATTAACAAATGAGATTAAGATTTAATTGTCATTATTTCAAAGGATAGGTTTGCTTTTTTCCATTATTTAAATGTTGGTTTCCATCATATATAACTTTACTATTGAGAAAGTAACCACTCTGCTGCAGCTTCTCACTTTAAAAGAAAAAAACATTGCCCTCCGTCTCATCTGTCGCAAGTGAAACAGTCGCTCCGCAAGCGCTAGCATCATTAATCCCTCTTGAAATGGGAAAGGTGACAGTAAAACTAGTAGGCCTAGCCTAGAACAGTCAACTGAAAACATTGGCCATTATGTTTTGAGTAGGCTCCTCATATGCATAGATAGACATGCATATTTTTGCCTGCTTCATTTTTGTGTCTTCTTGTAAAGAGGCGAAACGTACGGACAGGCAAGGCAGGCAACTGCTTTGGGACCACAAGAATCCAGGCCCTCGCCCCACGGGCCAACTGACTGGACTTCACTGCATTGACAGCAACGTGTCAAAACATAGAATCCCCTGTTGCAACGACCCCAACCCGCAATCCGCTGTAAAAGGGTCCCCTACCTGTCTACTGTGACACGCGCAAGTTTGTTTTGAAGCCGTTGCATGGAGACCTTAAATCATGATTACATTTCACACAAAAACTCCTGTTGATACAATTACAACAAGACTGCATATTGTTCAGTTAATTGTGTAATTTGAAATCTTAGATTAAATTCTTATTAGAAATTAATTGATAGTCGATTAATTGTTAACATCCCTAGTTGTTTCCTACTGTCAAACGGCTATAGCCAATGTTATGCTTTGGATGTGCTGCAGCAATTGCAAAAATACAGTAATAAAAATGTGACTATATTGGAGTTCCCCATCTTTGAAAATGAGAAACAGTTTGCCCCGTTGAATTGCACTTAAGCACAGTGAGTGGGAAGTTTCACAGAAAGTGATAAGTTTCAATAGTAAAGCATTCAGTGAGGTTGTGCAATGAACTATTTCCATAAGTACCGTATAATTACTACAAATAATTCTAATAAGAACCTATCCTTCAAGAAATCTTCGGATGGGAGATATGGACGTATATATTATCTCAATATATGGATGTTTAACACAATTTCAATATATATCGCAGTATATGTATATTTCCTCAAAATCACACTTTGACAGAAAACTACTGCCATTCCCCACACTAAACAGTAATGATGTAAAGTATGATATCAAATTAAAACTCTCAAAATAAATCTCTCTCCAATATTTCAGAAATCTCTTCTCATATGGCAATATCTCAACTTCATGACGATACAATAACAGAGAAAGATGCTAAACAATAATAAAGATTCATCACCTAGTCCCAACTTGGAAAAAAAGAAAACATCTTAATTGAGCTGACAGTCCAATATGTCATGGAACGCCGTCATCTGCGAAGCCAGCGGGTTTTCCTCACCCATTATTCGCGTCCTTTTGCTTTCTCTCTCAAATCTTGGCATCACAATGCATCTCCACATGGGTCTTGAGAGAACGGATCTCACTCGCTCTATATGCAAATAAAACACGTACGTCATCTCAGTTTGCAAAGACCAAATGCGTAGACCTTGGCGTGCCGGGCAGAATCAAAACAATACAGACTGAAATGTTGGTGCCGTGTGTACTGTACGCAGCGCAGGGTTCAGGCTGACACATTAATGTAGTTAAAATTAAAGACGTGAACATAACACAGAATTGGAGCAGAGTTTATTCTATTTTATTTGTTTAACAAATAAAATAAAGAACTCAGAATTTGAGTGGAGTTTTTTATCCAGTGGTGCACCGTGCGATCCGGAGAGGGAGCATCTCCGGTCCACTGTGTTTCGGTTCCGTGTCTCCAGCCAAAAAATAAAACAGTGTTTTCATTTTAAATGTATATATTTCCGTTTGTTTCCTACTTGTATGAAACAATTTTTTTTTTAATTTAATAAACACATTTAATTAATTAAATTTTTTTTTTAACACAAATGAGTGAAGGGACTGTCCTGATCACTGCGGAATGTCATGAATGTGCATCACGCACGTCTCCCCGTTGCTTTCCGTTGCTTAATTTAGTAAAAATTGGATGTTTTGTGTAAATACTTTACTTGTGAATAATATATCCTGCACTTCTGTAACAGGGAGAATGGAGGAATTTCCTGACCAGAGTGCACAAATGAGTCCGCACCTCCGTGTACGCAGAGGATGTCAGCTGAGTAGGCGGTCCTCAGGATGCATTGCCATTATATTGCCAAATGAATGTGGATATAGGCGAGTCAGACCACCTCTGAATGTGGTCTGAGCTATCGGATCTCAAACTGCATTGAGGACGCATTGGGTGCGTTTACACTTGGCATTTGAGCTATCCAATAGCTATCGACTCACCAAAGATGCATGTTAATGCCAAGTGTAAACGGGGTCATAGTGAAATACAGTTTTACTGCTGCTGCTTTTTATTAAAGAAATAATTGCCTAAATCTCGATGCAGAGTTGCAGTGAAAAGATAGACAAAACAGATACGTGCTGTGTTTTACTCTGAAGCACAATGATTGACGCAAAAAAAGCGGTGTATGTTGAGGCATGTTGAATCCCAACCAATCAAAAGCTGTTGTGTGTTCACGTGATGGGGACATGAATCCCAATGCTGCTTTGCTTTCTTTCTTGTTTTGATGATGTGGACACAGGCTATTTTTTCATTCACTACCATGTATAAAGGAAGAAGGTATCATGCATGCCTCATATTGCACTATAATTTAACAATTGAGTATTGAATATTTTATAAATTTTAAGATTTTATTTAAACATTGGACATCTTGAATGTTGTTTTCATATCAGACCATGGGCAAAATTTCATTACTTTAAGACAGAATAAATGGAAAGCAAAGTTATATTTGTCTCTTCTTTTTTTTGGCTGATCCGAAAAATGATCCGATCGTGACTGAAAACCATGATAGGATCCGAACCGTGAGTTTTGTGATCCGTTGCATCCCTATCATTTGCTAATTATACCAACTAATTGATGTGATGACAGCTCAACAATGAATCTTGACTTGACAGAGAGATGGGGATGAAAAATGGAGAGAAGAGGAGCGACAGAGAGGTAGTAGGTAAAACATTTAAGAGAGCCTAGGATTCTGAGGTGAGGAGCAGACGAGTGTGTGTGTGGGTGATGAGGTGTGAGAAACGTGTGAGAAATGAGAAGAGCGAAGGCGTGAGAAATCAAAGACGAGGAGATGAGAGGATGAAGCGAAGGTGGCCGAGACCCAAATGTAATAAAAAGGAGGGCTATTTAACAAATTGACAGTGTGAGAGACAGCCATAAAAAATATATATGTATGAGGATTTCCTGTTTCTGCTCTGCCTTGTATACTGAGTTTCACAGTATATGAGGCACAGAAAAGCTTATGGGTTTAATATATATAAAACCCTGTGCCTCTCATAAACTGTATATAGCTATATGTATATCCATCTATAAAATTAGATAGAGATATAGCTTATCTATATACATTACATACATCTCAAAAAGTTGAAGAAACGACACGTGACCCAGAGGTTGGGTGTGGCAGTGAGCGCTTACATTTTTTAGCCCATTCATCGGAACTGATCTAAGTGGTTTTACTAGTCTTTTAACACGTTATCACAGCAGTTGGTTTTACGAGACATCACTGCATGCTTCCTATTAGATTACACTTTGTGTACTGTTCCGGCTACTAGTTAGCTAGGCCTGTCTTAGTCTGGTGGCTAAGCTAACTAGCTCAACCATGCCAACTATGCCCTGTGAGGACTATGTTCTACTCCAGAAAGCAAACAGAAAGATCGCTGACCTTAAGGAGGATATAAGACTGCTCTCCGATGAACTGCAGAAGGAGGACTCTCTTTTGTCCAGCTTCGTGGACCTGGTTTCAATAAAACCATCCAGGACACAGTTCTGTGGGAAGCTTAAGCCGCTACAAACTCCGACACAGCTGTGAGTATGGGCTTGTGCTCCTCGTGCACCCTGCTCCTTGAGAGGTTGTCCCTGCTAGAGGGACGTGTCCGTCAGGTAGAGCAGAGGAATTTGATAACTTTAGATGTGACGGGCACTCCTGATAGCATGGGTCATAGCCGGCCTGCTAGCCCGGCTAATATTAGACCTAAGCAGCCTGCTAGCCACAGAGAGCCTGTTGAGGTTTCTAACAGATTTGCCACTTTAGCTAGTCCTACCCCAGCTAGTCCTCCTGGCTCCTGCACCTTAGTCATAGGTGACTCTGCCACGTCAGGCTTAGTAGGCCAGCCACAGTAGTGTGTTTACCTGGGGCCAGAGCACCTGACATTGAAAACAATCAAGAGTGCTGGCAAGCAACAGGAACAGCCATAATAAACAGGCACACAAGGCTGACACCAGTTATTCTGATATAATTATTCGTGTCGGCTCTAATAGTGTGAGGACGAGGCAATTAGAGATCACAAAGAGCAACATAGCTAGAACTTGTGATCTGGCCAGAAAGATGAGGTGGAATCGGGTAATTGTCTCTGGTCCCCTGCCTGCGAGAGGCAATGATGAAAGGTTCAGTAGATTAGTCTCGCTTAACCAGTGGCTGGCTAAGTTCTGCAGAGATCAGGGACTCCCCTTTGTAGATAACTGGCCCTCCTTCTGGGGGCGACCCAACCTGCTGAGGATGCACGGCATTCATCCTAACGGTGAAGGATCATAGATAAATATTTGAGTCAAGCATGAAACCTCACTCGCTAGAGCAGGTCGGGACACAGGTGAGTAGAGAGCTTGGTAGTTCTACTTTAAAGGGTTCAGTTGGACAAACCCCTAAATCAGTGTTTGTAGAATACCCAGCATTTCCTACCAGATACCCACAGGATCAATTCCACGCCGTGCTTATGGTTCCTTGAAATACAAACCAGGCTCCAAACAATGCAATCTTACTAAAATTAATACCAGGGAGATGGAATGGGGGTGAAGGGCACTTTAATGAGATTTGGTCTAATGAATATCAGATCACTCCCCTCCAAAGCATTGTTAGTTAATGATTTGATCAGAGACCAAAATCTCGATATAATGGATCTATGCGAGACTTGGTTGAAGCCAAATGATTTCTTACCACTAAACGAAGCTTCTCCACCAAACTATGTTAGCTCCCATGTTGCGCATCCATCCAAGAAAGGTGGTGGCATTGCCCTCATCTGTAAATCAAAGATTATTATTATGCGGTCCTTAAGGGTGCAGTGTGTAGAATTTGTGGCATTTTGTGAAAGACTTGGCAGAAATGGAATGGAATATAATAGGAGCAGGACCAGAGCTATAGCAGCTGTAGCTTTAGTCCCTTAGCTACTACTGCACTTTTTGACCAATTGCCCACAGCTATTGCTTCCTTTCCATTTTACGGAGGTCCCATTAATAACATCAAACAAATTTAATGCGACCCTCCGTAATGCTTTAGACACAGTGGCACCACTAAGAAAAAAATTGTGTTAGGAAACCAACACCTTGGTTTACAGATGAGACCGGAGCACTTAAGCAATTCTGTAGGAAACTTGAGTGTAAATGTCGTGCGACTAAGCTTGAAGTGTTCGTCAGGCATGGGGCGATAAACGTTCTTTCGTTAGCCAAAACAAAGTATTTCTCCAGTTTAATTTATCTTAATGAATATAATCCCAAAACTTTATTTGATACGGTAGCTATGCTAACCTAACAGCAGCCTATTCTCAACAGCTCTCCCTTCACAGCTAATGCAATTCTTTACTCAGAAATTTGACCTTATTAGAGAAGAGATTGAAGGCACTCGGCCTCAACCCCAATTTAATCCTTCCAATAGTGAGACACTAGAGGAGAAGAGGCACTAAGGTAGATGCTATAGATATCCTCTCACCTTGATGCAGTATCTCTTGAAACTATCACAGTTGGTAAGTGCAGCAAAACAGACAACACGCCTACTCGACCCACTCCCTGGAAAGCCCATTAAAGAGTTGTTTCCAATTCTAGGACCCTCTATTCTCAACATTATTAACTCATTTCTCTCCTCTGGCACTGTACCTACAGCTTTTAAGACAGCCATGATTAGACTCTTACTAAATAAAATAAAAAAACAACATTGACCCTGAGTCTTAGCAACTACAGGCCAGTCTCAAATCTTCCATTCATCTCCAGAATTCTTGAAAAGAATTGTAGCACAACAGATTACTGATCACCTTTAGCGGTCTATTTGAATTATTTCAATCCGGATTCAGAGCACTCCACTGAGATGGCCCTCACAAAAGTGGTTAATGATCTTCTATTAGCAATGGACACAGCCACTTCATCAGTAGTACCATTGCTCGACCTCGGCGCTGCTTTTGATACTGTTGATCATAAACTACTGCTAGATCGCCTTGTCATTTGCATTGGCATTAGTCAAGCTGCATCTCAAATGATTCAGCTTTCTGAAGGTTGTAAGGCACTTTCATGTGGCACCAACTGCTGACCCAAACCCCCACTCCTAAATTTAGGAGTTATATTTGATTTACTCATATGATTAGTATTAGAGGACAAAGGATGTGCGCACAAAGGATGTATGTGGATGTATGCGCGCAACATTTTCTTACTGTATAAAATGAGTTATTGTGACCTCTAGGATAATCACAGCCTCATGAAACTCCAGACCCAGAATCTAGACACCCAGACCATTCAGAAAATGTATGGTATGTCCAGGTACATTGAAGATAAGTGTGTTTTTCTGAGCCATTTTCAAGTTGTCGAATTTGTACAAATCTCAAATTTTCAAAAGTTATTGATACTGCATCACAGCATTATGTTTTCTAAAGAGTTTTTCAAGGTCATGAGGTCTTCAGGTGGTCTTTTGGGGGGATATTTTGACCCTTTTCCCCCCATTCTCAAGTGGTGAAAAAATATAAAGTGTACCAAAGCTGTGTAATTAGAGAGTATCAACCCACAACTTGGTGCAGCAACTAATCACACAATTGAGCATGGGAATGGCCATCATTAGGCATAAGTATAATGTTCCAAGTCCCTTTACATTCAAAATATTAATAATTTTATTAGGCGCAATTAGAAATATGTTTATTACCTTTTAATTGATAGAAAATAGTGCAAATCAAGCTGTATCTCAAATGATTCCTTAGGGTCTCAGCTTTCTGAAGGTGTAAGGCACTTGTATATGGCACCAACTGCTGACCCACACCCACCCCCCAAACTCCAACCCCTCCACCTCACTCGGAGCTCAAGAATTGGCCTGGAGCTTAAGAGGTTAAGAACATTACCTGAACTGCATTTTTTCATCTCCGCATCAGTCATGGATAGAATGGGCTGTATCTTAGCAATACTGCGGAGACCATAGTCCATGCATTTGTAACTTCCTGCTTAGATTTGTGTAATGTGTTGCTCTCTGATGTCTAGTATTAAAAGCCTCCACAGTTAGTACTTGACTAGGACTAGAAAGTTTGACCATATTACCCCTATACTGGCCGCCTTGCACTGGCTCCCGGTTTACCTGCTTTAAGGTTTCGCTACTTGCCTATAAAATACTACACGGCCATACTCCACGGCCTAGCACCTTCCAATCTTACCGACTTAGTGGTACCTTATGTACCATCTCGAGCCTTACGCTCACAACATGATACTTGATTCACTCCCGGGGGGAAATTCGGATGTTACAGCAGCAGTAAGGCAGTGAAAATAGAGCATAAAATATAGAAAATAATAGTATTGAAATATCTAATATAGATATATATATAATATAGAAAAATATATATACAGTATAGTATAATATAATAGAGAATATATAACATAGAAAATACTGATGAGACAAAATAGTGCGCAAATAAATAAAAGATGAACAGAATACAAGAAGACAAATAGTAGGTAAATAATAAGTAATAAACAACAAACAACGAATGAGTATGACTAAAGGTGCTCCCCATCTGCCTAATCTCATCATAGAGGGGATGGGAGAGGTTGTCCAGGATGATCTTAATTTTGTCTCTCATACTCTTCTCCACCACTGCCTCCAGACTATCCAGCTCTAGCCCAACAACAGAGCTGGCCTTCCTCATCAGCTTGTTAAGCCTGTACAGCTCCCCAGCCTTAATGCCGTCGAAGGACCTGAGCATCCTGAGAAAGAACAGCCTGCTCTGTCCTTTCCGATAGAAAGCCTCAGTCCAGTATATTGTTTATGTGCACTCCCACCTGAAGTCGGAGGTGTAGATGGCGAAAAGAAATGGAGAGAGTACGGTTCCTTGGGGTGCACCAGTGTTGCCCATCACCACAGCTGACAGGCTGCCCTGCAGCTGGATGTACTGTGGCCTGCTGGTGAGGTAGTCTGTAATCCAGGCCACCATGTTATGGTCTACCCGCATATCAGAGCTTCTCTGCAAGCAGGAGGGGCCGGATGTTGTTTAACGCACTGGAGAAGTAAAAAAACATGTGCTCACTGTGCTTCCCAGCCTCTCCAGGTGTATGTAAGCCCTGTGCAGCAGGTAGATGATGGTGTCGTCCACGCTGACCTGGGGCTGGTACAGAAACTGCAGAGGGTCGAGGGACTCGCTCACCAGTGGCCTAAGGTGCTGCAGAACCAGTCTCTCAAAGGTCTTCATGACATGCAAGGCCAGTAACACTGGCCTGTAGTCATTGAGAGTACTGGGACGTCCTTTCTTGGGCACCAGAACAATGCAGAAGGTACCTTCTTCAGCCTCAGGGAGAGGTTGAAGAGGTGCTCAATCTCTGCTGTCTGGCACATACCTTAAGCACACTGGGGGTGATGTTGTCTGGACCCATTGCTTTGTTGATTCGGAGCTTGGATAGCTCCTGCCTCACCTGGCTGGATGTGATGAATGGGCTGGTGGAGGGGCAGGGGCTCATAGGGATGTCCTCTGGTGTGAGTAACAGACTGGAGTGGGGGGGCTGTGGTGCCTCCTGTATTGTCCTCAGTAGCAGAGGGGGGCGTGGAGAAGGGAGGGCAGCGGCTGAGCCGTGGATTGGCGGCACGGTGGCTCAGTTGGCGGCACGGTGGCTCAGTGGTTAACACTTGCCTCACAGCAAGGAGGTCCTGGGTTCGATTCCCGCCTGGGGCACTGTTGGCACCGTGCTCCGGTGGGTTATCGCCCAATCAGGGGCCTTTCTGTGTGGAGTTTGCACGTTCTCCCCGTGTTCGCATTGGGTCTCCTCCAACATAAGGACCCCGACTAAAAACATGCAGGAGTTGGAATTGGTCCCCGGGCGCCGACAAAGTGAGGGCTGCCCACTGCTCCTGGCTGCCCCTGGAGGAAGGACTGCCAGGATGGGATAAAAGCAGAGACTATATCTCATCGTTCGCCACTCCTGTATGTGTGTGTGTGTCACCCTCTGCATGTGTGTGGTAAAAATTGTGTGATTAATAACTCATTCTTCAGCGGCTGAGCCGTGGATTGGGGTGGCGGTGGAAGGGGACCCAGACTGTCCTGCAGTGCTCCCGGGGGTGGAGGTTGAGTCAAACCTGTTGAAAAATCGGTTTAGCTCATTTGCATAGTCCTGGCTCCCCTCCAGATAGTATGGCCTCAGTCCCACAACCAGCAGCTCTATATCTGGAGTACAGATGCTCTCCTTCACTGTTACATGTCCAGGATTACACCATTTCGAGTTAACAAAGACGGCTAGACCTCCTCCTTTCTTCTTGCCACTCCGTTGTCCCCTGTCCGATCGTGCTAGTGTGAAGCTGGGTAGCTCGAACAATCCAGTATGTTCCCATTCAGCCATGTCTCCATGAACAACAACAAGCTGCACTCCCAGTACTCGCGCTGACTGTTCGCCATTGCTGTGAGTTTGTCTGTCTTGTTGGCCAGCGATCTCACATTCCCCATGACGATCGATGGAAGTCAAAGTTTAAGTCTCCTGTTCCGTCTCTCCCTTGCCTTTGCACCAGCTTTCGTCCCCCGCCGATGTCTCCGTAGCTCCGCTGTTATGAGCCCCTGCTCGAGCCTTGTACTTCAGGAGCACTTACATCGTACAGGTGAGCATTGTGAACATGCTGGTCGTTTAGCGATTCCCAAGAGCTAAAAAGAAGTCCGCAGGCTCCAGAGCATTCTCACTCCGGGCCCTAGTACTCTGGATCGCCCTAACTGTGGAATTACCAGAGCTGCTACTTCTGTAGAAATGTTTAAATCAAGACTTAAAACTCATTTTAGGGCCCTATAAAATCAGTTTTAATTTTTTCCATATTCCGTTTTAATTTTTCTCAATTCTGTGTTTTACGATTTAAGCAAATTTTGTCATCAGAAAGTGGTGGATGAATAAAATTCAACAATTCAATAAAAAAAGATCCAAAATGTAATGAATATCAATGTAACACAACATTGTACTCTTTAATCAAATAAAGTGATTCAATACTGTAGTTATAAAACAAAACATTCCATCCTTTTGTAAAATAAAATGCTTCACATCTGAGCTTAACATTACAAATGAAAAAATTTATAATAATAAAAATAAAAAAACATTCCATCCAGTGTCGAATTCCCCAGGTTTTTTTTGGAAGACTTTTAGCTGTCTCAGACTGTCTCTTCGACATCTGTGTGTGTTGTGACTAGTGCGCATGTCTGTTGTGGCTGCCGGAAGTGATGGGCAAAGCAGTTCTTTCAGTGTACTGAATCATTAGAATCAGTTCATTAAAAAGATTTGTTCAAAAGATTTGTTCACCGAACCGTTCAGTG
>OMKR01102642.1:0-13904 GCA_900302355.1 Cyttopsis rosea | reverse complement strand
AATAATACAAAAAAAAAAGAAATCCGAGTTTGAAGGAAAGACAAACATGGCTTCTGCCCGTAATTCTCCCCAGCGGAGGCTAATTGAATGATTCACGCCTGTACTTAAAATTTTTTTTTAATCTGTTTTGGGTTTTTTGTAAACCCCCTGAGACTCGTCGGTTTCTACACAAACTACCAACAGGTCAAAGTAAAGACTGTGACAGTGCCAGACGTGCATTAATAATTACAACAGATCCCACAGAGGGAATCAGAAACTGTGCATCAAAGGCGATAAACAAGATAAAGGACTTCGACTACTACATGTTGGTATCAGAGAGTTCAATGTAATACTTTTTAAGACCTTTTTAAGGCAAATTTGGATGAAAGATGAAAGGCTTTTTGGACAAATCATCTCATTTAATCAAGTGCGATAAAGGTAAGTACTATGGTACAGGCCAGATGTAAGTATTCGATGGAAACTCGGCAGGTCTAAATCCAACTTTTACTTTATTTTACTAATTTTGCCCTACTACCCGACCTTACTTTACTACTTTTTCACCTTGTTTCCCCGCCCACCTCCTCACCTGCAGCCCATTCCCTCATTAGTCCCTCAGCTTATATACCAGTCCCGTTCCCTTTGTTCGCCGCCACATTGTCTTGTGTGTTTCATCAAGCGTTCCAGCATTATCCAGTCCAATTTATTCCTGACCTGCCTGTTTTTGACCCTGCTTGCCTGGGTTCTGGACCTTGGATTCCCTGCCTGCCCCGGATTTGTTTGCCTGTGTGACTGATCTCCTGGTTTTGACCCTGCCTTTTGACTTAAGTAAACTGAACTCTTCTTGCAACTTTGTCTGTCTCATTGTCGTGCTTTTGGGTTAAAACCTGCCAGTACCAGTGAGCGTTACAGTACAATCTGGCCAATATGAACCCAGCCCACTCTGGTTCACTTTGGGAGGAGCTGTTGGCACAGGCCGGTGCCATACAGCATCAGAACCAGCAACTTACCTCCATGGCGGAGGGACTGCAGGACATGGTGGCTCGCCACGAGCACAGTATGGAGGGCATCTGGCATCTCCAGAGACTCTCCATTTCGGACCATGAACTAGTTACTTCTCCGGTGCTATCTTCTCCAGCGTCGGATGCATTCGTACCTCCATCCGGAACGTTATTTCGGCACTCCTGGTTCCTGCCGGCCATTCGTCGCGCAGTGTTCACTTGTCTCGAGCTCCAGCCTTCAGATTTTCCCACAGAGAGATCCCTGGCACAGGGCGGAAGGTCCATGTCCGATTATTCCATCGAGATTCGTACCATGGCGGCAGACTAAAACTGGAACATTCCTTTACTCTTTGACGCCTTCTACAATGGACTCTCCGACCGCATCAAGGATGAACTGGCGGCCAGAGATCTCAGAGCGGACCTTGATGCGCTTGTTGCTCTCGCCATCCGCATTGACAGCCGTCTTCGGGAACGTAGGAGAGAGAGTCCTGTCAGCTGGCTCCGCTTCACCAGTCATCCCATCCTCCTGGATGCTCTTCTGAACTGGTCTCTGGCGGCCCCAGCAACCTCCTGAGCCCATGCAGCTCGGCTGGGCCCGTCTCTCCTGTGGGAGAACAAGTGCCTCTTCCTGTCCGGTAAAAGACATGGCTCCCCAATCATCCAGAGGGTGCTGCCAAACCATGAACTTTGAAATGCCCTCTTGACCTCTGCTTTATGCTCAACTTCACTGTTCTGGAGAGACCCACACCGTCAGGGTCCTCATTGACTCTGGTGCCGACGGCAACCTGTTGGACATGACTCTTGCCTCTCTGCTTGGGATTGGACGGGAGGCTCTGGTGAAGCCCATCCACGCCACTGCACTTGACGGTCGTCTCCTTTACCGGGTTACCCATCAATCGCTGTTCCCTTCTAGTGGTCCTCCGCGGCTGAGAGGGCCTTTGATTAATTAAAATCTCATTTCACCTCTGCACCCATTCTCATCTTCCCAGATCCCTCTCGCAAGTTAATTGTGGAGGTGGATGCTTCGGACACCGGAATGGGGGCAGTCCTGTCTCAGTGGTCGGCTGAGAATCAGAAGGTTCACCCATGTGCCTTCTTCTCCCAGAAGCTGTTTCCAGCGGAGAGGAATTACGACATTGGGAACCGGGAACTGTTGTCAGCGAAACTTGCACTGGAGGAGTGGAGGCACTGGTTGGAAGGGGCATAGCAGCCATTTGTGGTCTGGACAGATCACAGAAATCTGGAATACATCCGTTCAGCTATCTTCGTCAAGCCAGGTGGGCCCTATTTTTTAACAGTTTTGATTTGACTCTCTTACCGACCAGGCTTTAAGAACGTCAAACTTAATGCCTTGTCCCATCAGTACCAGCCTGAAATCACTCTTCCACAACGTATCCTTCCTCCGACATGCATCAACAGCGCGGTAACCTGGAAGGTGGAGGACGAGGTAAAACGCTCCCATGCGGAGCACCCTGCTCCCAGTGCTTGTCCTAATGACCACCTGTTTGCCCCTGCCAGTCTCTGCTCTCAGGTTCTCCAGTGGGATCACTCCTCCAACCTGGCTTGTCACCCCAGGGTGAGACGCACCTTAGCGCTTTTGCAACAACGCTTCTGGTGGTCCACCATTGAGAGGGATACCCGGGGATTCATCTCCGCCTGCCAGATCTGTGCCCAGTATAAGAGCACTCACCAAGCTCCCTCCGGCCTTCTTCATCCCCTACTGGTCTCCTCGTCGCCCCTGGTCCCACGTCTCTTTGGACTTTGTCACTGGCCTGCCATCTTGTGACGGTAATACTGCCATCCTCACGGTTGTGGATCGATTCTCTAAGACTGCCCAGTTGATTCCATTACCAAAGTTACTCACTGCCAGAGAAACCACAGTTTACCTCTTCGCAAGATATGTCAAGACTTTTTATGGACCTGCAGACAACCCCGTACTATATGCATTTCGAATGCTTGGATTAATTTAATCTGCGCAGTGAAACCAGTGGACAGTTTTGCTACACTGGATGCAGATGTTATGAACGAAAAATGTGATTGTTGTTGCTTGCTTGCTGTAAAACTTACTGCCACTGTAATCCGACCCAGCACATGCTCAGGAATTCTTCTGTACACGTCCAGGGAGCCCCCTGTCGGGACAGATTTCTAAATCAATAATCAGCATGAGCGATGGCAGCTTGAAGGAATGGCAACATTTGAATATTATAACAGGATATTCAAGTAATGCTATTCTATTGGGTTTGGTTTATGGGCAGCTTGGCTTGCCCATAAATGAAGGAAAATTGTTATTCTAAGTGGATGAGTCACTTTTCTAGTGACAGTGAGGTATTTCGCTAAAATGCGAAATATATTTTCCTTTGAGTTCAATCAGACGTGAAGACGTGAAAAGATGTTCAGGGGGATCATTAAGGACCTACTGTATATCGCAAACAAGGCAGAGGTGAATTAAATGAAAAAAGATCATCAAATCATTATTGTCACCAAGAAAACAAATCTAAAAAGGATGCTCGGAGCTGCCAAGTGGGTTAGGGTTAGGGTTATCCCTAATAGTCAGTTTCATCCAGTATTATTCTTCTATCACAAATTAAAGCCAACATTCGTATAAGACACAGCTACAGCAAGCTCACTACCAGGCTGATAATGTCTGGTTTCACTTGCTGTACTTGATGTCCAATACGTAAGAAGTTCAGAAAAAATACAAAAAAAAAACATTTTAATGCATTATGTACATTTTTGTGGGCAGAAATAAACAGGAGAGTGTGCTACTTTAGAGCTCAGCCTGGCATAACACGCATTTAACACATACCACATTTTGCAAGTTAGTGCAGTGATTCAAATTTGATATCAAAGTCCATATTTATCTGTATTCAAAATGCCATGAAAGGCCTTTTGTATGGTAGCACAACGGCCTTTAGGAATGTGGTATCAAGCAGCATAATTGAGGACACAGCATAGCAATTTTTCCAAAAAGATTAATCTTTCTTTAATAAAACATTTTTTAAATAATAATACATATAAAATAATAATAATTTAACCTGGAAGAGCACCCTACAGTAAGGACCTGCTGAGAAGTTTTACAGACTTTGCTGACAACTTCATCAGGGTGAACCAGAAGAATCAATGGTTCTCGCCCTCCCTCAACTCACATACCCACACACTGAAACACATGCACTTAAATCAAGCTTCATCACGCCCTTGTAGCTTTTAGCACAAGGACCTGCGAACCAGTTTGCCGTGATAGGACATTCTCTGGCTCTGCAGAAGTGTAAATGGATACACGATGGCGAGACGGAGGACAGTTCCCCCAGGTCTGTTCTGTAAGGACGTGGCTAGCTATGAGTAAATGACCTGCACTTTAGCCACAGCATGACTCACCATCCATATATTCTGTGCATATAGATATCTTGTTTTCCACGAAAAAGGCACTGTAGAAAGTGATGATGTAGGGGGAGTCACACTGGAAGGGAGGAGAGAGATACGGTTCAAAAAACGAGAACATGTCAAAACATACGTAACGCTTTATATTAAGCTCCTTGTAATAAGCATTAATAAATAGGCAATAAGACCCTTATAAGTCCTAATAAGATGCTTAATTAACATTATTATGTGTAAATAAGACTATATAAGTGTTAATAATAGCATTAATTAGCAGTTAACTATGCTTTTTGCAGCTACCGGATCTAAAGCGAGAACAATGCCGTATTAAGGTTAATAAATCCTTTATTATGCACTTATTAACAGTTAACTATGCTTTTTGCAGCTGCCCCATCTGGAATGAGCACTACATGTGGTCAAGTTTGATCAAATGTGAATAAAAAATTACATATAAATTAGAGATGTTAACGACACCGTTTTTGATAATGTGTCAGAGGCATTTACAGACTAGTCGTTTTTTGTGTGCATTTTTTAAAGGTTCTGATGTAGACCTACTGGCTTAAAAAACGCACTAGGTATACAGTATAATATATGTTATAGGGCTTAATTCACCCCAAAATGTATCTTAATGTAAGGTTATTTTTTCCATCAGATATGGATTTGCTTTTTCCTCACTTCACCGCCACTCCAACAGACCGTGTCTGTGCTGTCCTTTCAGCACAACAATTGCGGAGCGGAGACGGATGTTCGAAATTTGTAAATGTCTTTCTTTACTATGTTTTGGGCTACCTGGGATAATTATTTGAAACACCTTTTCATTTTGCGGAGAGAAAAGAAATCTCCATAATAGGCCCGCCTCGGAATTCTTCTGGACCAGTCAAGATCAGAATCCTGGCGCCGCTACTGCCGCCATCATGTTCAGAAGTTGCGTCAAAGCCCTAATGTTTCAAAGCCCTAATGTTTAAAAAATAAGACTCTTCATTTTAAGTAAACATGTCTTTATTTACACATACACACACACAGGCCAAGGTGGGATCCCATCCCCCCAGGGCTTGGGCCTGTAAAGTTTTTAGAACGTTTTGAATAGGCCATTACAAAAAATATATATATATATTTTCGATTTTACTGTCGACACGGAGAACCCAGTCGGTCGTTTAGTTGACACATTTTAACATCCCTAATATAAATTCAATATTTTAGCAGTAAAGCACAAAAACACACTTTAAGACAGCTCTTTTGAGATGTTTTTTTTAGTTTTCATTAGTTTTTTTAGTTTTCATCACTTTCACGTAAATGTCAGCCACATGCAGCCACAAAGAGAAGGTTCTATGCTGATGTGTGTATTTATTTTATTTGTAACACCTTATATTAAGGTCCTGGTAAGCATTAGTGAATAAGAGTCACAATGTTCAGCTCACATGAGAAACAATAAAATAAAAATAAAATAAATACGCACAGAATTTCAGTCGCATATTAAGGGCGTTCTTGATTGGTCGGCACTTCGCTCGTTGATGACGACACAGCGGAAGTGAAGCGCCATCGGAGCACAAACACGTGTCCCCCACGGTGCTCCGTGGAAAACAACAGGATCGTTTCGAATAGCGGATGCCTTCATTAAACTATTCTTATTATTATCATATTTTTATTCCTGGGAGGCCTTGCAACACAGGTGAAGCCACAACATGGTGAAGCCACAGTTCAAGGGGAAAAGCACCATAAACCCGTCCTCGTCCAGTTGGTTGCTGGTTCCAACCCGGTTGCTGGTTCCAACCCGGTTGCTGGTTCCAACCTGGTTGCTGGTTCCTGGTTTCAATCTGGTTGCTGTTTGTGTTGATGTGATGAGTGATGTTTTATATATCGTTTTCAGAATATCTTTTACAAATATTTTTAAAGATACTGTAATTGTACTAATCATTATTTTATTTTTATTTTTCCAAAGGCCTGTTTGAGGCTATGTTTTATATAACGTTGTCTTTGTGGCCGCCAATTATGTGAAAGTGATGAAAACTAAAAAAACAAATTTTCAAAAGAGCCGTCTTACTGTAAAGGGTGTTTTTGTAGCCTGACATCGCCAGACCAATTTGCAAACGCGTATTAGTCTGGAACCTCTCCGTTCATTTTCGATTTCCAAGGGGCGTTTTCAACAGGCGCAGATGAAAATGTCTCTGGACGCAATTGGATAGACCTACAACCAATCAGAGCAATGAAACGTGTGACATAGTGCTGAGCGAGTGAGTTGGTAAATTCAACTTTTACCAAATCTTCTGAAGTACGGCAAACACATCTTTCTAATCAAGAAAAGATTTTAGAGAAAATATACAGTTGAGTTTGTTTAATACTGTTGCGATAGCGGATTCAAAAGACCGTTCCACGTCAGTGGCAGCCATATTGGTAAGGTGAGTCAACGGCGCTCCTCTAGATCATCATCGTTTCAAACCCGTCCCATATTAGATTGCGATGGTTGTGATTGGCCCGACCATAAAAATGGTCGGGTGGAAATCTGTTTGAATGGGAGGGTGGCCAGACCAATCTGCCGGAGCAAATGAAACATGAGCTTGCAGATTTGTCTGGTTCCCAGGCTAGTGTTCTTGTATTTCACCGCTAAAATATTGTATTTGTATGTGCTTTTTTTATTCACATTTGATCAAATTTGACCACAGGTAGTGCTCATTCCAGATGGGGCAGCTGCGAAAAGCATAGTTAACTGGTAATAAGTGCATAATAAAGGATTTATTAACCCTAACAAGGCATTGTTCTCACTTTAGATCTGGTAGCTGCAAAAAGTATAGTTAACTGCTAATAACTGCATTATTAGCTGGTAATTACACTTATATAGTCTTATTAACACATAATGTTAATAAACATCTTATAAGGACTAATTACCGATTAACTAACACTTATTACAAGGACCTTAATATAAAGCATTACCAAACATACAAGTTTAACATACATTGTTAATCGGTGTTCTACTGTACAATGCATTTGTTTTTACATTAAATATAATATCAGACTTGGCATTCTGCAAAGTTTATTAATAGTGCCACCTGGCACCAATCAGCCATGATGGCTTTCTATTTCTTTAATGTGAAAAAAGTATAAAATTACAGGCTAAACATCTTAAAAGTAAAAATAAAATTAAGTTTGTCTGAAAATATTATATATTATAACATAACTTTCTAAATCAAGTCTATGCTGTCACTCTTAACTGAAACCAAAAAGTCAAAACTACAGAGAAAAATCAAATATATTAATATGATCCAGCATGTAGTTTTGAAATAACCCTGGAATGCCTATACAGTACATAAAGGGTAGACAAAGACTGAGTATAGAGAGGAGTTAAATACCAAAGTTCCAGTGACAACCAATATGATACAAACTTTATACCATAGTTTACGATTTATTTTGTCATGTTAAGGTCACAAAGGCTTTGTCCATGATTTTGCTTCCCTTCAGAGAATGAAGGAGTTAACAAAGGCCATCAGCGCATCCCCATGTCATCGATCCTTGACTCACCGCAGAAGAAGAGACACAATAAATGTAGCTCATTAGCCAACCCTACGGTGTACTTGCTGGAGCACAGCCCATCGGATAAGAGCAGCACTTGAGGGAGAGAAATGGTTTGTTTATCACGGAGGGAAGACTCGAGTTGATTACTACAAACCTTGTAGAGAATCTCCAACTCCGACATGATTTGCTTCTGCAGCTCCACTGTGATGTCCAGAGGAATGACCTGGGATTAAAAGAAAAAGAGCCAAATGGAGCATGCTCAGAAGAAAGTTGTCAACATGAGTTAGATTGAATAAGTTCATCTAATGACATTAATTGGCACCTCCAGCCAATTGTAGTTGGTATTATAATTGTATGTCACGTATTGGCAGCACAAGGTCACCCAGTGACAAATAAAGCACATTCTGAACGCAAGGCGGCTCGCTAGCATCAACGGTGGAGAGCGAAAGGGAACATATCGACCATGATGAGTGGGCGTGCCAGCTTGGATAATGAAACGTCGCTTTTTGGCAAGTACCAAATTAACTTTGCCACCAATTAATTAACAAAAAGAACGGTTTTGATCATAGTTTTTGGGCTAAATCTAACAACTCTTCTCAGATTGGGGTCCTTGGCCTAATGCGTATCAAATGGAGGGTCTAGGCAACTGGCATTCAGTGAAAGTTAGAATTGGCAAAATGTTATTAATTTAAAAAAATTATAATTGAAAAGAAAAATGAAAAGAAAAATGAAAAGATAAGCTTTTTATATACACTCTGCACTATACTATACTCTATGTTTTAGCATCGAGGTCATAGTTGGTGGTGGTGTTGTACTGAGCTGCATTAGGTGTTTCCAATATTCCGCCCGCCTCGTGTATGTAAATAGAGAGGACCAAAAATTTGAAACACCTCTCAATATAATGTACAGTCCATAAATATTTGGACATTGACACAATTTTCATCATTTTGGCTCTGTAAATCACCACAATGGACTTGAAATGAAGCAATCAAGTTGTGCTTTAAGTGCAGACTTTCAGCTTTAATTTGAGGGTATTTACATCCAAATCAGGTGAACAATGCAACTACAATTTTACAACTAATTAACTACAACTAATTTTATATGTGCCCCCTTTATAAAAAGTAATTGGACAATTGGCTGCTCAGCTGCTCCATGGCCAGGTGTGTGTTATTCCCTTGTTATTTTATTTACAAGGAGCAGATAAAAGGTCTAGAGTTCATTTCAAGTGTGGTATTTGCATTTGGAATCTGTTGCTGTCAACTCTCAATATGAAGTCCAAAGAGTTGTCACTATCATTGAAGCAAATTAAATGTCTTAAAAGAAAATTAAAGGTGAAAGTCTGCACTTAAAGCACATCTTGATTGTTTCATTTCAAGTCCATTGTGGTGATGTACAGAGCCAAAATGATGAAAATTGTGTCCAAATATTTATCGACCTGACTGTAGTTCAGTACAACACCACATTTAACTATGACCTCAGTCATAAACATATTATTGAATTTACACATTTCCGACTATGTCAACAAAAACTGAACATTATAAACTTCATAAAAGTAGAATTGATGGCAGAGCTGGTGTATTGGATTACATTGGATGTACCTAATAAAGTGCATACTGAGTGTATATATATATAGTCAATTCTTTACATATTTTCATAACATGAAGGAAGACCATATGTCAGACCTAAGCCATTTAGTAGTGAGAAAAGATAGAAACAAACCAAAGGATGACACCATGCAAAAGGTTTTCTTACCTTTACCGCTAATACCCTCTTGCCCAGAAGATGGTATGCTCTGTGAAGAGAAAATGGAAAATCAAGTCAAACAAAACCATCCAGTACAAGACATTCATTAAAGTTTCCTGTATCTGTCCTCACCCAGATCCTCAAGACCTGTTTATCAATAAGGAGCTTGATGAAGTACAAATTTTGTTTTTAAAGATGAAGGCTTCAGCTGATAAGTAACGAGCACAAACAAAAGAAAAGCAACTGGTCGGTAAAATTCTGAGTGGGCAGCATATTCCTCGTTAGCATGACAAAATGTCTCCGTCGTTTCTCCGGAAGGTGAAAGGTCATCGCTGAAAAGCACACCGGCCGGCCTTATCTCTAGCTCTCCCAGACAGGGTTTAGGGTTGCGAGTAAAGCTACAGTCACTGACCAAGCCTGTAATGATTAAATTATGAAACTGCTTTATCCAAAACAGCGGCTTTAGTTACTGCCTGTGAAGGTTAATTTTCGGTGGCGGTGACTATGACTCGGGACTTCTGAACATTCAATCCTCAAGGACGAAGACAGTCCAACAGCTGTCGGGTGATGGGGAAGGAGAGGCTTTACGTCACATAGGCTGGTTTCGCTTGCGAGCGGCCACGGTGAATGCGATACCTGGCATCTCACCTGTCGGCGGGTCTCTCGGAGTGAATGTGTACAGTGCAAGGTGTGATTAATGTGTCTTAAATTTAGGGTATCACCTTGCTCCTAAGCCAGACACCTCTAAACTAGTCGCGGCCTTTAATTAATGACACCTCTTAGTGTCGCGTCTGGGAACTGCCCCCGTTTAAAACCACGACTGGTGACTGACAGTGGCGCTGTGACTTGACACGTGTCGTACAGATGTGTTTTCTGGCCAAGGAATTCTTTCAAGGCCCTTTGAAGTCAATTTAAAATACTATTTGGGAAGTTACTATAGCAATTTATACGCTGTAATCTAAGCGCAGAAAGCCTCCCCAAGGTAGTTTCAAGGGACACGACTGCCCAAATAATAGCTGAATTGTGCATTAGCAAAACATAACAGAGATTCACTGATTTTGACTGAAGTTATGCTTTGCTGTTAAATCGCCAAATACGCCATACGCCTTTTTAGCCAAATGATGAGTGATTTTCGGAACACGTTTTGCCACCTTTTTTCAAAAGGGCTCAGTGCACATACAGCTAATAGCCTTGTTTCCGTTTCGATGTCTCAGTCTTCCTTTAAGCCACAATCAATATCAGTTAAGCATGAGTGCTGCCTCTTAATTAAGATAAGATGAAGATGTTAATTGAGACAGGAGTGCAGGGGTAGACATGTTAAATACTGATTGGACAGGTTCTGTGTGTGTAAGACAGGCTGGAGATTAAACCAAGTCTCTGCCACGCTAAACAAGTTAGAGCTCATAACGAGAGGCCAAGACTAACCTAGTAAGATGTTTCTCACCCTCTAGCTGAAAAAGTTGTATCCACCTATTAAACATGATTGCAATAACACTAGATGCAGCCTGTGGGCGAAGCTCTGTGCACATTAATTGTGTATTGTTCGTGCACCGATTGTACGTATGTGCAAATACTGCATAGGTAAATACTATTTTGATGGGATAATTTTTGTAATTGGCAACACAGTTTAATTGGATTGTAATTGGAACATCAGATTCCATTCATATTCCAAAAGATATGAAATGAAATACACATATTCCTTTTGCAACTCTTGCATATTTCTACCAAGTGAAATAAATTATATTCTCAAACATGTAGTGAGAGAAAATCTATCTTTGGGACCAAAATATAGTGCTGGAGATACAGGGTCACTGCTGCATGCTCCCAGCTCAATTCTCAGACCGTCCTTGACCACGTCAGGACTGAGTCTCCCTGTATGAGTTACAGTGACAGGGGAGAGGGGGACAAGGTTACACATCCACCCTCCCTGCGCACACTTCCCCCTGATCTGACCCCAGTAAATGTGCCCCATTGCCTGGATCTTATTTACACTCCAGCTCTTGCTGTAATAAAAGCTCCATCATGCAGTATTCATAGGGCCGCTCTCCATGCCTCTAAAGTTGGGGCGTGTGTTAAGAGACGGTGGCCTTCTTGCTCAGGGCTGCGGGGTTTAGGTTTACAGCGCTGCGCGGGTGGCCGGGCCGCCTTACTCTCTCCCTGACACTCTCACCTGTGATGGCTGCGGCAACTCTCCTGACTGACATGGCACGTAAACAAAGACACATACATACACAAGTTTGCGTAAGTTGCAATCCCATTAAACCAGGGACAACAGCAGGGCAAGAGCATGTGACAATTTAGTGGCTGGAGATATGTGTCTTTACATTTTGCTATTCTTGCATGGATTACACTGCATGTGGTACAATCATTGGTCTAGGTTGTGAATAAAGCAATTTTACAATTAAAATGAGCTCCCTTATGATCAAAACTTTGGTACGCCTCTCTGATTAAAAAATTAAGTATTTTTGTAGGAAATTTGAAGTGATTCTTAGAATAAACATGCCACAAAATCCTGCCAGAAATAATCTTCTTGCTACCATTTACTTTGACACCTTCACTGTCGACATGAGATTTGCTAACTTGTTTTCATTATATGTCTAAAGAAATTGCTAAGAACATTTACATATACCCACAGTGGCCACTTTATTATGTACATCTGCTCATTTTCACAAACAGCCCATCATGTGGCTAGAACTTAAAAAACAAATCATGTGGACGTGGTGATGAGGTTTAGCTGTGCATAAAACCGAAAGGAGGCGTGATCTGAGCTACTTGGACTGTGGAGTGTTAGTTACAGAGACGGTGGGTCAAGCATCTCAGAAATAGCTGCCTTCATGGGATTTTCACTTTCAAGAGTTCACTGAGAATTGCGCGATAACATTTTTGAATCATCCACTCAGTGGCAGTTCTGTGGACAGAAACACCTTGTAATGAGGCAGGTCAGAGAATGATTATACCCATTCAAGCAACTGCTCAACGAACAGCCGGAACACTGGTGTGCAGAAGGAAGAATTGGCTACAATAGCAGGAGATGACTATGCCTGGTTCCACTACTGTATGCCAAGGGCAGGAGGAGAACCCTTCAGTGGATATCACAAAAACAAGACCATTGAAGATTGGAAAAATGTGACTTACATCCAGGTGGTAGGCTGAGAACTTAGCATAAATAGCATGAAACTATGGATCCGCCCTGCCTTGTGTCAACAGTACAGTCTGCTGGTGGGGGTGTAATGGTGTGGGGAATGGTTGGCACACATTGGGTTTCTAAACACCAATCGAGCATCATTTGAAAGGTACAGCCCACTGAAGCATCATTTCTATCCATGTCAACCCTTTATGGCCACAGTCCAGCGGGATAATGCAGCATGTCACAACGCACCATATCAAGCTGGGTCCATTAACATGGCAGTGACTTTAGATTACTCCAATGGCCCGCATAGTCCACACATCTCAACCCAATGATTCCCCCTTGGAATGGAAGGGGACAAGCAGGTTTGCAGCATGAATGTACAGCCCTAAAATCGGCATGATTTTTATGATACTAAGTCAACATGGCCCAAAATGAAGTGATTTGAAATGTGGGATTTACTGAGCTGTAGAGCTCATTTTATTTATATTGAATTTATATTGTTTTGCATATTATTAAAAAAATCCTTTAAGTATATTGTCGTGAACTCATGAGAACTCAACAGTGAACTCATTAGCCAATTAAATAACCAAAGTATTGTGGCAACAATTTATATACAGTATAATCAATGAAGGGAAAGAAAAACAAAATCAATGGAGAAAATGAGCTGATAGACTGGAGGAGGAGAAGTCATGGGGGTTTAACAGCATGTCAGCAGAGTCACTGCCATGTAAATGTGCTTGTTTCTAATTGCATGGCTGGATCCACGATAGCTCACCAAATAGCCCTTCGTCCTTGTTAACGTATTTATAAGCCATAGAGTCATTCATTCTGGTGGACAAGGGGGACCTCAGAGAAAGAGAGTGTGTAATAAAAACAAAAAGACAGACAATGATGGATTGCTGGGTCAGCGTGTGGCTATGGGAAGCTGAAGTGTTGGTAACATCCAATTGAGTCTAAATGGCTCTGGATCATAAAAGGGGTAAGAGGTTAAAGGGGGCCTTTGTGGTGCTATTTACTCTAGATAAGCCAGACCAAGGGAGGGACGCTGGAGAGGACTGAGAATTGGCTCCCATGCAGCCGGTTACGTTCATCACATATTAGACAACAATGAAGGATTTCAAAGGTGGCTTTCAATGAGAGGGGATGTGCAAAACATGTAGTGACCTTGGTTT
>OMKR01102639.1:0-10035 GCA_900302355.1 Cyttopsis rosea | reverse complement strand
TCTATTACAACCCCTGGCAA
Organism: Cyttopsis rosea; assembly: GCA_900302355.1. Lineage (NCBI taxonomy): Eukaryota > Metazoa > Chordata > Actinopteri > Zeiformes > Parazenidae > Cyttopsis > Cyttopsis rosea. Next base: position 10,015 of record OMKR01102639.1, on the reverse strand, counting down.
CAATTATGGAATCAGCACACTTAGAGGATGTTCATCCAGCTTTTTTACTTCATAGCAAATAAACAAATCACAGATCTGACACAAAACAATTTTTGTTTAACAGCTGAACATTCTGGCTTGGTGAAAAATAGCTCAAATAAATTAAATGCATTTATTTTAACTAATAAGATATTTTTTCCAGATCAAGTAGAAGAAAAAAAAAATGGAATCACTCAATGTTGAGGAAAAACCTATGGAATCAACAAAAAAAATCACAATTAGTACTTTGTTGCTCCTCCTCTGCCTTTTATGACGGCCTGAATTCTTTGAGGCATTGACTGCACTAATGAAAAACAGTATTCTCCATCAAGCTGGTTCCAACTTTCTCGAATAGCACTTGACAGATCAGCTTTGCAGGATGGAGCCTTTTCATGGACCATTTTTTTCATTTCCACCATAAATTCTAAATCGGATTCAGATCCGGACTGTTTGCTGGCCATGTCACTGAGTTGATATGCCTTTCCTGAAGAAAAGCTTTAACACTCTTTGCTCTGCGGCAAGATGCATTGTCATCCTGAAAAATGACTTCCTCATCACCAAACCTATTTTCTATCAATGGAATGAGAAAAGTGTCCAAAATTTCAATGTATACCTGTGCATTGACTGTTGAGGTAATGATTGACATCTCTCCTGGTCCTTTACCTGACATGCAACCCCATATCATAAATGACTGGGGAAATTTACTTGTTTTCTTCAGGCAGTTATCTTTGTATGTTTCATTGGCACCTGACAAAAGTTCCAGCATCATCGCCTTGGCTAATGCAGATTTGTGATTCATCACTGAATATCACTTTCATCCAATCATCCACACTCCATGATTTCTTCTCTTTAGCCCACTGCAACCTTGTTTTCTTCAGTTTAGGTGTTATTAAACTATTAATTAAGCTATTAAACAAAATTAGTTTTGTGTCAGATCTGTGATTTGTTTATTTGTTATGAAGTAAAAATGCTGGAGGAACATCCTCTAAGTGTGCTGATTCTATAATTTTTTTTGCCAGGGGTTGTACCAGCTATCTATCTAAGTACTAATCAACTACTTGTAGGGCCTTCAACGTCAACGTTAAAGGGATAGTAAACATTTTCTGAAGTGGGGTTTATGAGGTACTTATCCATAATCAGTGTATTACCTGCAGTAAGTGGTCTGCGTGCTCCCAGTTTGGAGAAGTGGATACAGACTGCTGGTGCGGAAGCTACAGAATGTATTGGTGCAGATGGGGCCAGCAGTAAAACTTATTTTAGCCACCTAAAAAAAGGCCCACCTAAAAGATCTATCAGTTTAAGTGTATGCTATATTTATATTATATATTTATATTATATATTTATATTTATATATAGACAATATAAACCTGAAAAATGAACTGTTACACATTCAAATAAATTATGGCAGGATAATGGAAAAAGAATTAACATTTTAAATTAAGCAGTATAAACATGAACATTTTAAGTGCTATTACCCTGAATAATTTAAATGGTAAAACAGAATACTGACAATAAACCTAAAAAAAAAAAACTTGTCGGTTGAAGTTTTCTCCATCTAAACATATGACAACAATAGTGGGAATTTCTTACCGTTGACCATGCATATCGCTGAAGTTTTCTTCATTGTAATTTGTTCAAGTAGCATTGCACATGCACACAATTGCGATTAATTCTCATTCATCGTCCGTAACTTGCAGGAGGGCCGAGACCCAGACTACTCGGAGTACAAGGAGTTCAAGCTGACAGTGGAGAACCTTGGGTTCCGCATGCTGATGAAGATGGGTTGGAAGGAAGGTGACGGGCTGGGTTCAGAAGGCAAGGGCATCAAGGCTCCTATCAATAGGTGAGCAAAACTATCATACGGCAGATGCACAGCTCTTCTACAATGCAGTAAGTTTACTCTTTTTATGGATGCATTAAGGAAACCTTTTCTCTGCTAATACCAAGTCCTAAAGTTTTAGGTGTCCCTTAATACAGAGCACTGGTCCATTTCTTTTACTCAAGAGTATAGATTTGGATTATTAGTTACAGGGTTCTTACCAGGTCCTTGAGGTGCTTGAATTTCTTTCTCAGAAATGTAATAACTGGAATACCTTGAAAATAGCCCCTTTTGTGCTGAAGGGCTTGAAAAGTCCTCGGGAAAAAATGTGATCATTAAAAACCTGTTGATATTGCCCCTGATTTTTAAAATTCAAATCGCTTTTACGACACCGATTATGCCAGGGAAATTTAAATCCTTCATGGTTTACAATAGACATAATAGTAGATGGCAATGAGATTAATAATAGATGTATACTGTATATATTGATATTTAATATATATACTAAATAATAGACAATGAGACTATGGTTCTCTTATGTTTTAATTAATAAAGATCACATTGAAAATGTATTTTATTTGTTTTGCGTGAAGTCCTTGAAAATGAAAAAATGGTGCTTAAAAAGGTACTTGAAAGTCCTTGAATTTCATTTTGTAATGCCAGAATGAACCCTGCAAACATCTTTGCTGGTGCCATCTGTAAGAACAGTACTACAAAGTGTTCAAAATAACCAAATACTTAAAAACAAGCACGCAATCAATTTTGAGCTCCCATGTGTCTCCCAAATAATCCAGGGGAGTTACCGCCCAGAATGGAGGGGGTTTCGGAGTTGATCGCCCCGCTGAGCTGAAGGCAAACGACGATGAATACGATGCTTTTAGAAAGAGGATGATGCTCGCCTACCGGTTCAGACCCAATCCTCTGGTAACTATAGCCAAGACATTTTGTATTTTCTGCATTCACAAACCAGATAATTGCTGTCACTGATGAATTTACACCCTCCCCCCCCTACAGAATAACCCACGTAGACCGTACTACTGATGTAGGAAAACAATGCAGGAGTACGACAGCAGCTGCTATTGGCACAATTTTGCTCGGATGGAATAATGGACATTGTTGACCGTGTGCGTGTGTAGGGGGCAGACAAAGGATGGGATGAAACGATCCATTTGTCCCAAATTCTCTTAACTTCAGTTGAGATTTTATCCAGCGACGGAATAACTTTCCAATACTAAAGCTAATTGGCCAGCATAGCATTGTTTATCTGTTTGTTTTTGTTTGTTTTATTCTGACGGTTACACAAGAAACTATGAAAATTGTTAATCACTTCGTCAAACCCATTTCTAATTTTAAGTGTGACATTTCCTTCCATTTTTAAATACTTTATTCTAAACTGAACGACACATCTGTGTTCTTGTAAATTGTCTTCTTTGTGCGTATATTTCCTTTTCAGTAATTATCATCACCACAGTTTCAACTTGAAACTCTTTTTTCTGCCTCTTCATTATATGCTCCAATATAAACAATAAAGTGTTCACTGATACAACAACGATCAATTTGAGTAACGTGTGTATTTTTAATGTCTTAATCCCATATTTTGTCTTAAGAAACATTTATAATACAGACTGTGTCCTGAGTGCCGGTGGCTTTGTTGAAGCACTAGTGGAGCTTATAGAAAGTGTGAATAATGACACTTTTCTGTATCATTATATATAGCAATTAGAGGAGCTTACAAGCCTCTTAGCTGCCAATAGTAAGTTAGGTAACATCTCAGTGAAATCAGACCTTCGGTTCGCCATTCCCCAGAGTTTACACGGTTAAATATAACTCGGAACGCAGCGTCCCTGGGCATCGGGCTGCGGCATCAATCAATGGCAACTTCAGCCTCAATCAGGGGCTGTTGACTTGAAAGTTGACTTCATGGATTAATGAGTCGACTAATGACATAGAGGTTCTTTGGGGGTTCTTTTCAGCGGGGGTTGCACAAGGTCACATGGCCTTCCTATTAACAGTTAGGTGAAATTGTTATTTATCAAGGTGAATTGTGATCCTCCCGGTTAACATGTGAATATTAACGCCCACCACCACTGATCAGACCTTTGCCCGTATTTATTAAGTCTCAGAGTAGGAAACCGGACCTAAAGTGCCCCAGACATGGGAGTTTAGACCTTTAGGAGTAAGAAGTCAAAGCGTTTTTATCAACTTTCTCAACCAAGGAAACTAAAACTGCTGCTATCTGCAGCAGGATCTAGGAGAGGTGGAGAGTAGTCCGGGCAGTTAAGAATTCCCATTCCCAACAAAAACTCACCCCGCTTTAGTGCGGGATGAGTTTTTGTTCATATTATTATTATTATTATTATTGATAATAATTCGTGTGTTTAAAAATAAAAAAACTACAAAAATACTTCCAAAAAGACTACAATATTTCTGTTTTACGGCTCCGACTGTCGTAAAGCCGTGACGTCACCGACTCTCAAAAGCGAAGTCCTACTCTTCGCTGAAAGTGAGTGTGGGGAGCTTCCTAACAAACTTTCATGTCCCGCCGCGAAGTAGCATTTTATTTTTATTTTTTTTACCCGCTGCCGGTTACACTGGAAGCCGGATTCCTGGGCTCGGAGGAGTGACTACCACACGCCTGGTACACACGGAGCCTGGTTTGACGCATTAAGGTGAGATTCCCCCGGAGCTCCAGTCTGGGGGAGGGAAACAAGATGGCGACCGCTGGAGCAGCCAGAGTAACATGAAGAGAGCAACACTCCGACTCGGGGCTTCATTCCGCCGCAGGACGACACGCAGCGCGGCGCGGCGAGGGCGTGAATAAACCGGAGGCGCCGGGGGAAGGGAGGGGAAGGGAGAGGAGAGAGAGGCGACGTTTCCGCGGATCGAGGTGAGACGGGCTCCCGCAGAGCTCTGTGGTTACTAGCGTGTCGGCTAGCTAGCTAACTTGGATTTACGTGAAGCCGTGTCCGCAGCCACCGTTACGGCGCGCACGTTAGCCGTGTTTATAGTTTTGACTCCGAGAGCCGGCGGGCGGGCGGCTTGGCTGGGGGGGGAGGGGCGGTTGTGGTGCTCAAAGCGAACGCGGTGTTTTGTGTTCGTAGTGTGCGCACCGTGGCTGCCAGTCCATTCAATCGGGACTCGCGGCGTTTAGCTAACGGGCTAACAGTTAGCAGCCGGTTTTTCCAAACGCCAGCAGCTCGCAGCAGTGATTCTCTCCGACGCGACTCAAACCGGGCTTTGCGGTTTTGTAAACACTCGGTGACGCCGCCTCTGAGCCCGGAGCAGAAGAGCTCCGACCGCCGCTTCAGCACCGGAATCTGTTCACCAGGCGAAGTACATTTTCATAAACAAGGAATATGTTTTGGTAATAACTTGGTGCATTGTAGCGCTGCAGACGGACGAGTATTATAATAATAATAATAATAATAATGCGCGCCAATCTAAAGAATATACACACAGTGTGCACTTTAGTAGGTAGACAGGACCTGTGCGATCCAATCCACTACACCAGCTCTGCAGCGAATTCTACTTTTAGGAAGTTTCTCATGTTCAGTGTTTGTTGATATAGAGTCGGAAATGTGTAAATTCAATTCTATGTTTACGACTGAGGTAGATCTGCAACGATTAGTCGATGAATCGATTAGTTGCCGACTGTTTTTATCGTCGGTTAATCGTTTTGAGTCTTTTTATTTTAAGAAAAGAATTTACAAATTCTCTGATTCCAGCTTCTTAAATGTGAATATTGTCTGGTTTCTTTAGTCCTCTGTGACAGTTAAACGGAATATCTTTGGGGTTGTGGACAAAACAAGACGTTTGAGGACGTCGCCTCGGGCTTCGGGAAACAGCGATCGACGTTTTTCAGCGTTTTCAGACATTTTACGGATGAAACTAATCGATTAATCGAGAAAATACTCGACGGATCAATCGATAATGAAAATAATCGTTAGTTGCAGCTCTAGACTAAGATCATAGTTAAATGTGCTGTTGTACTGAACGACTGTAACACCTCTTCTATGACAGCGTTAAAAAAAAAAAAACCCTGAACATTATAGGCAACATGAAGTAAAATTCATGGCAGAGCTGGTGTATTGGATTACATTGGATTGTACAGGTGCACCTATTAAAGTGCACACTGAATGTATACAATATATACAAAATGTGCTCTATGTACCAGATAAAGATAAATAACAAAAGATGACTGGCTAAGTGGCAGGAAGAATGCACGTACTGACTGGATATATATATGAATATTGTTGGGTGTTTCTGTACATGATGAATAATATGTATTCAACGTGGCTTGTAATGGATGGGTTAGTCTAACTTATTACAGTGTTATTACGTGGTGCACTTGTCAAATGAAGAGATTGTTTACTCGGTATCCTGCTTTGATGGCCACATACTATAATGACCTGTGATTTGAAAATATATATTTTTACATGATTCTTCTCCTCAGGCTGCTCAAATCTATAGGATCCTGGTGGTACGGAGGATACCTGGCAGTGTTTGGCTCAGACAGCCTCTAGGAGCCGGAGCTGATACCAAAGATTGGACTGTTGCTGCATGTGTTAGTTTGTAAACCTGCATGGCTCAAGGACATCTCCTGACACTTGTGTTGCCCCACACAGACAATGTTATGCAGCACAGGCAGAGATTTTGTGCTGTATGGCTCTGAAGCATGACCCGTTGCCCCTACCTGACGTTTTACGGTTTTAGAATCAAATGGAGGTGACTTTGGAAATAACAAATGAAAATCAACACATGAGAATCCACCATTTTTTTTGGCCTACTTAATTGCACTTATCACATACATTTTATAAAGTAAATCACTAACCCTAAACTGGGCCAAACAAGTTATTCGCTGACAATAGAACTACTAGAGTAAAACCTGATGTTTACAAGCTGGGATTGACCCCCACCTCCTCTCTAATCTCTCAGGCCTGGTTATTGCCCACTCCATGCGCAGTATTTTGTAATTATCTCAAATGCCAGCCCGTGGGATAAAACACACCCAACTCAAAGATGAAAAGTTACCGGTGGATTACTCTACTCGGCAGCAATCCTAGTTATTTGTGAAGAATACACCAACTAGATTCTGGATGCACGTCTAATAACAATCCGACCTCACTTCTGGTGAGTACAGGACGTTTCCGTTCAGGAGGTCACTGCAGCCTTTCCATCACATACCTTGGACACAGCGGGCATAAACCGAAGCTTTTTGACCATCAATCATGAGCGCCGGGGAGCTGCAACATCTGGACTACCTGACTGAGAATGAACTGATGGGGATGGACACTTTCATCCACCGCATTGACTCCACAGAGGTCATCTACCAACCGCGGAGGAAGCGGGCCAAGCTGATCGGGAAGTACTTGATGGGGGATCTGCTGGGGGAGGGGTCATATGGGAAGGTAAAGGAGATGCTGGACTCTGAGACGCTCTGTCGTCGGGCTGTAAAGATACTGAAGAAGAAGAAGCTACGGAGGATTCCTAATGGAGAGGCCAATGTGAAAAAGTAGGTGCTTTGTGTTGTCCTGTCTTATGTGATAATACCTTTCCCTGACTCTGGCTAACTTTTTAGATTGGCCTCTACTGCTTTACCTGATTATTATTTGTTCTGTATGTAATTATTATTTTTAAGTCTTACCCTCTGTGAATAGAGCAAAGTTATGGTCCAGCAATATATCCTGTTTTGAAGTTCGTTTGAAACAGTTTTTTTTACAACATGGAAACAAGGTCCTTCCAAATGTGAAGACAATAAGAAGAAGAAGAAGAAGAAGAACATTTTATTTGTATAGCACCTTTCATATACAACATGTAACTCCAAGTGCTCTTTACGTTAAAAGGCCATCAGATAGTAACAATAAAAGCAAAATGCATTTACAAAGTACAATAATATATAATTAAAATAATGAAATAAATTAAAAACAGTAAGAATAAGCATTTATTAAAAAAGGTAAATATTATACAAATTTTCAGATTTTGGGTCATCAATTGAGACCATGAAGGATCACGATAGTTCCTCAGCTAATTATTCTCTTATTTCAAGAAACATAAGCATTGATCGACATAACCAGTTGTAAATTTTTCTTTTTTTCTTCTAGGAATATCCTCTACCTTTTGATAATGATTGCTAGCCCAATTGAAATGTTATTTACTGCCGCACAAATGCACTGTGATTCAGGTTCCCTTTAGCATTCAAAGGTTAGAACTCTTAAAAGCAATTGTACGACAGAGTTCTTTTATATATTGCATGGGATGATTTGTCCTGCTCATATGTATAGAGCACATATACCGAACAGTGAAATGCAATACAAAACTTACATATTGCTTTAAATAGGCCTAATTCCTTTAGAACTCTTTGGGTTATTTTTTATTTGTGTTATAAAATATTATACGAGTATACCCCCCAATTTGAAATGCCCAGAGCTGCGGGCTTATGTTTTTGTGCATTGATCCAAGAAATTACACAATTCCACTTTAACAGCAAATAAGAAGTCAAATGTAGTCTGGAATGTAATCCTCTAGTTTATCTATTTCCGACCGTCTTCCCCTCCATCTCATCCCCACAACAATTGGCTGACGTGATCCATCTAATCTCCTCTGGTGCATCTTTTCTGACGAGCAGCCGTGGTTTTAATCACACAATAGATGGTTAAATATTCTTCAGTCTTTTGCTGCGGGCTTGTGCTAAATATAGAGGAAGCTTTGAATCTGTCAAACAAGTTCACACCTAGACAATGGATCTGATGTGCTGTGGCGGGCTGTAGCGGAAGAACTTGGAAAGACTTTCTCAGTAATAATTCAAGTGTTTTGCTGTGTTTTACTTTATCCTTCAGCTGGCACGGTTGGGAGATCTTTTGTATATGCGTTTGTGCTTGTGGAAGCGGGACCCCCAGTCTCTAAAAGCCGGCCCCTGTAAGAAGGCCATAGTAGTCTCCGGTCCTCAGTCTCCATTCAGCCACTGTCTAGCATTCCTGCCTGCCCAACATCTCCTGCTTTCAGATGGTTGCCACGGAAATGCTCATACAGGCATTGATTAAGCATTACCAATCCAGTTATTCAGGAATCAACCGTGGAACGCCAGGCAGTTTTTGGGAGTGAATCACAGGAGCTCACTCACTTTGTGCAACGGCTGTTTCCATTCTGCTGAGCAGGGAAATAGTTTCACCTGGAGCTCTTTGGAGCCGAAGGCAAACGGGTTCATTTGACCCGGGAGACTGCAACAGACACCATAGTGTGTCCCTGGCATCTGTTTAGAAATGGGCAGTTATATAGTAGGGTTTGTTGAATTCCAGAGCACTGTTTTTATTTGCTGCTGAGTTTATTAAGATGACACGGTGGCTTCAACTAAGCCTATTGTTGTTAAAATGTTTAAAATTTTAAATGTTCTTTGTAGTCTTGTGTTTATGTAGGTGTAAGAGCCGGGGAGATTCCAGTGTCTTTTTATCAGTGCAGTGATGCAACAGTACCTGCTAGTAAGTGTAAAGGATGTGCACTTTTGAAGAGTAATAATGTGACTGAGAAAGAACACCGCCTCTAGCCAAAATAGGAGAGGAAAGCTCCTGCGTGTCTTTTAAAGCTCACGTAAGATGGACAGAGAGGTGATGGTTCAATACTCGGTGGGCAGGCAGCCACTTGGCTGTTGTTCATTCACCATGGCCTGGAAAAAGCAGGAGAAACTTTCCACGATGCCTTCCATAGTGACCATTCCCTCTTGTTGTTAGTCTATTCTTGCATTGTAAGTTAAGCGATGCCCGTGTGTGTAGTGTGGTCTTCCTCATTTGTCTGGGCTGTTCCTTGCTCCCCCCTCCCCTCCTCCCCAGATACAGCGATAGATATTGAGCCTCTTGGGAATTTCGCAGTGTTGGTGATTTAACTCTTGGTGGCTTGGGCAGTAATACGGCCGGCCAATATATCTTCATAATCGCAGTGGTGAAACGTGGCACTATCTCAGATCCAGTCTTCAGGATGCGACAGTCGATAAGCTTCTAATGCTCCAGTGTGAGCCAACGTTTAAGCTTTTTATCAGTGGTCGAAAACAGTTTAAAATGGTACGATTGCATAGCATGCCATGAAATCTTCATCATTGCCATTTTCTGTTTGTAAATGTAATTTATTTTGTTTGTTTGTTTGTTTGTTTTTAGGGAAATTCAGCTGCTAAGGAGACTCCAGCACAAA
>OMKR01102638.1:0-12417 GCA_900302355.1 Cyttopsis rosea | reverse complement strand
CTCCGCTGCTGATCGCAAGGCGCTCCAGAGGGTGGTGAAGACAGCGGAACATCATTGACTGTCACCTCCCCTCCGTGCAAGGCATCTACCACACGATGCCTTAGGAAAGCACGGAAAATCATTAAGGACTACAGCCATCCAGACTATGGACTGTTTACGCTGCTACCGTCTGGTAAACGTTACCGGAGCATCCGGGCACGGACTACCAGACTCACAAACAGTTTTTACCCACAGGCCATCAGGCTTCTTAACCTGCAACATCTCTAGTCTCCTATGTTAATTAATGCACATCACCACAAGTAAATGTACATATCCACCGGCACTCCTTCACTTTATATTTATATTTATAATGTGCAATAGTCTTGAGTACTTTTCTAGTTATAGGTTATGTTTTTTTTTAATCTCATTTGTCATGTGTTATGTTACCCCTGCCCTTTACTTCGTGCCCTTATATGTGACCTCTACTTGTACATTGTACTTAAAGTCTTTGTTGTACTTAAAGTCTTATCTGTTTCTGCCTACTACGTAGTTGTTGCTTGCCTTGCCACAAGAATTTCATTGTCCAGAATGACCTTGTGTTGTACTGTACATTTGACAATAAAACACTTTGAACTTTTGAACTTTTTTTTGTTCGCCAGATCGAGCCAAAGCGACCGTGGGAGGTTTCTGTCTGGTACCTCGTCCTCGACAGAGAGCTACGCCATGCCAGGCAAGATCAATCCATCGCTACTGTTGGTGATCATGTTGTTGATGTCGGAAGAGTGTTGTCTTTAATTTTGTTAATTCATTTCACTTTTAATTCACAGATTAGGTTTTAGAAGTTAGTTCAGTAATTCCCTCTTTATTTACGACCCCGCGTATTCTCTTCATGCTCATCAGATCACGATGTTAAGTATCTACGTAATTCCTTTTCTATGTTTTTATGATTTTATGATTTTTATTTCTTATTAATCTCATTTATTCGTTCATTTTATCATGACTTTATTTCTTATTTTGACTACCCCTTATTCTTCTTATTATTGAGTGTTTTATTATAATAAAGGTTTCATTTATTGCCGATAATTTTGTGGTCTGTGCGTATTCTGAGTCTCCGTGAATATTGCACAGAAACAAATCCCTGATTTCAGAACTTATGACAAAGTTTAATGAGACTGATCAATATTAATGAGTGTGAATCATTATTAAAGTGTGTAATCGCTACAACTATTATTATAAAGATTGTGTGCGTTTGTGTGTGTGTGTGCCGTTCAAAGTACTCTTCTGCCCCTAGCATCGAAAGGATGAAATGCCGTGGCATTCCTGCCACACCGCGGCGGCAAAGGCGTCTTTTGAAACCAGATACATCTGTAACAACACAAATCATATACTGAATTTTAGCGGCACGGTGTGGAGTTTGCACGTTCTCCCCGTGTTCACATGGGTCTGCTCCAACATAAGGACCCTGACTAAAAACGTGCAGAACACTTCCTGTCCCTGACCACGGCATGGACCCACCACCTGGAATTGGTCCCCGGGCGCCGACAAAGTGAGGGCTGCCCACTGCTCCTGGCTGCCCCTGGAGGAAGGACGGCCAGGATGGGATAAAAGCAGAGACTATATCTCATCATTCGCCACTCCTGCATGTGTGTGTGTCACCCTCCGCATGTGTGTGGTTAATGTGTGATCAATAAATCATTCTTCTTCTTCTACTAGTTTCCTTCCATGAAAACCCCTTGACACAGTATTAACATGCAGCTTGTAGTCACAGCACACACACGCTGTAACCGCACTGCATTTGCACTCTACTAAAATTTGTTTGTCATACAATTACAATTATTAAGATAATTATGTTCCAATAACCCGAGAAGGCACCTCAGGTCTGTTGACAGTGGAAAAGAGTGCTTCCCAAACATTTGATTTATTGACATTTAACTGAATTCTAATGAAGCCACTCGTTCTCCTGGAATGACCTGGAACCGTCTTCACAGGAAAGTCATGACGGTCCCTCGCTTCCCCACTTGGTGCGGCTCCAGAGAATAGAAGCGAATAACGATCCTGTGAAATAAAAGAAAACCACAGCATTTACACACATTTTGATATTGGATAAACAAATTGGATTTTCCTGTTCCTTAAGTTTTGATCTGCCCAGCTACTATGCATATACTTACACTATACTTTGATTGTATATTTTCCATTTTAATTATACTTTTCACCTTAGTGTCACCATATTAATAGTTTTCTTTAATTATTGGATTGTTGGACTTGGCTTGAAGATTAAGCATTTCATTGCTTACATAAAATAAGATAGTACTTAATCTGGGCGTTACATCAGTTCAGTGGCGAGCATGACATGAGTGGAGAAAGTAAGATTATATATACACACACTATATTCACAAAATAATATTAACATGATGAGGATAATAGCTCAAGTAATATACAGCGTAGACACATCAACTGTTAACCATTTGACAAATACACCTTTGAAACTTGATGTGCCCTCTGTCACAGGCTACAGAATATTTGACTGATTGTAGTCTGGTTTTAGGATCTGGAAAATAATTAATCTGCTACTCCTGTTGACAAAATAGTTTAGACTGATAGTGAGCTAATATGCAGTCAGGCCAAAACAAACACAAATGTATCCATCCATCCCCAGCCACTCTGCGGAGGAACCTCAAACAAAGATTGAGCGGTTTGTCTCTGGGCTGTCTGTCTCTGGTATGGTGCCTGCATTACCGCAGACGCTGCACCGGACAGTCTGTCAATCTCACGCTCCCTCTGACCCTCACTTGCAAATAAGACCCCGATAATACCTAAACTCCTCCACTCGGGTCAGCTGCTCTCTCCCCACCCAGAGGGGACCGTGGAGGTGCCGACTCTCATCCCCGCCTCATAGTAACCATTTTAATGTGATGACAGCATTTTCTTAACTTGACCTTGCTGTATAAAATGACCTATTGTGACCTCTAGGATAATCACAGCCTCATGAAACTCTAGACCCCAGAATCTAGACACCCAGACCATTCAGAACATTTATGGGATGTCCAGGTACATTGAAGGCAAGTGGGTTTTTCTGAGCCAATTTCAGAAAAAGGTTCTTGTCATTCAATCATCAAATTCACACAAATCTCCAATTTTCAAAAGTTATTGATGCTGCATCACAGCAAGTGTTTTTCAAGGTCACAAGGTCTTCATGTGGTCTTTTGAGGGGGGATTTGACCCCCCATTCCCAAGTGGTCAAAAATGGCTAGAAAGTGTACCAAAGCTGTATAATTAATGGTATCAACCTAGAACTTGGTGCAGCAACTAATCACACATAATTGAGCATGGGAATGGCATCATTAGGCATGAGGATAATGTTTAAAGACCCTTTACACTCAAAATGGGCTTTAACCCCCCCCCCTTCATAGTCTTCTACTGTACATATCTAATGAATTCACCACCACTGTTCTGTCAATAAGGTTCAAACTTAAATCCTACGTATCTGTATATTCCACTATACATATGTACATACAGTCAGGTCCATAAATATTTGGACATGGACTTAACAACGGACTGCGCGCAAATGCGATGAAAATTGTGTCAATGTCCAAATACTTATGGAACCGACTGTAGATGCGAAACTGCATTTCTCTCAGTACTTGTACTCTGTGCAGTGACAATAAAGTTGGATCTAATTGAATGTAGTGAAAATAACGGTAATCATGGCGTTGCCTCTTGCACTTTGCAATGCACCTTTAAACGTTAGGCAACCAGACTCACATGCGCACAAGCTGAGGGCCTGCACAGACCCGCCTCCGCAGAACTTTACAGTGACCGCGTGGCCGAGCGAGAGTCCGGATCCGGTTGATTGATCGTAGGGGAGACAACCCGATCACCGTGGAAAACACCGACTAAGATGCCCACGGAGCCTCCAGAACCCACCTGTCCTCCGGGAGCCCCAGCTCCGCGGCCAGGAAGCGGAACAGGTGTCCGCTGTGCCGCCGGTTGAGCTCGGCGTTGTCCGTCACCCCCACGGCGGACACGGTGAGCGACACAGCCGGGGCGCAGGAGCCGGCGATGTATACCTGCAACCCGGCCTTCAACACCACGTGCATCCGCTGGAACAAACAGAACCGTTCCACTGAATAGATGCCGTTGCGGTGGAAACGACATTAATTTGACATTAATCGGTTATAAAGTCACCTCCTCCGGCTTCCCCAGGGTGGTGGCCGCGCTGCAGCTCAGCTTCCTCAGGAACTCCTCGGAGAAGCGGTCCGCAGGCAGGTTGCTCTCCAGGTCGACGAACGGCATTTTGCGGTGATATCGGCGTCTATCGGACGGAGCGAAAACGGTGCTGGAGCTTCTCGTCCGGGATCTGAGTAGCTGTGGTGGGTCAATCACTAACGGTCCGGCTCTTTTAAACGATCCGGTTCTTTTGAACGACCCGGTTCTTTTGAACGATCCGGTTCTTTTGAACGATCCGGTTCTTTTGAACGATCCGGTTTTTTTAAACGACCCGGTTCTTTTGAACGACCCGGTTCTTTTGAACGATCCGGTTCTTTTAAACGACCCGGTTCTTTTGAACGATCCGGCTCTTTTGTAGGAACGAATGTAGTAGTAGTCGCACCAGCCCGTTTTGTTTTACTTTACTTTACTTTACTTTACTGTGCTTCTTTTATTCTTTGTTTTTATTATTGTGAAACTTTTAAACGTTATCTACATAAATAAATATATTTTTAAAATAAATACTTTGGTAGAGTATCATATATTTTCATGTGTTATTGATACCATTTGCCAACACACACACACACACACACACATGCAAAAGTCTTTTAGCCAATTCTTTCAAAATGATCTAGTTTGGTAGAGAAATGCAACGTGTCGACCACAAAAACAATCGTGTGAAAATTTAAAGTTTATTTCGGTGGAACGCAAAGTGTGCGTCAGCTCATCAACATTATGCCAAACGTCTTGACCTTTTTCCACATTAATTTAATTCTATCATTTGGTTTGCAAGGTGCTCACCCACACGCAGAATCAGAATTTAAGGAGTTTGTTCGTAATATCAGGAAAACATTTCATTTTACATTTACCTGGAAGAATTTAGCCATAAACAGGATTATACAATGAATTCAATACATTTTGATCCACTTGGTACACGTTACATTACAGTAAAACGGGCATATTTGCAAAATAAAGTAGACACACACACACACACACACACACACACAGGGAGTGGCGAACCAAGTGGGCAGCCCTTACTTCGTAAGTGTTCTGCACGTTTTTAGTTGGGTCCTTATGTTGGAGGAGACCCATGCAAACACAGGGAGAACGTGCAAACTCCACAGAAAGGCCCCTGATCGGGAGATAACCCACCGGAGCACGGTGCCAACAGCGCCCCAGAGCCGCAGTAGTGGTAGCCTACTCCCCTTTTCCCCGTTGGCAGTTTTATTGAATTATCGTTATTTATACTCCAGCGCTGTGAAAAGTACAAATCAACTTGAAAGGCTTCAGCAGAAAGAAATTAATTACAAACGGTCGTTGCTGGGAGTATTGTGGTCACTTCAGTGAACTCTGGAATGTAAGTTTAAGAATTCTTATCTATTGGGATCAGTGCGTTATACTGTAAAATAACCACTAGATGGCAGTATGATGACGATGCAACAGTGGTATATTGCTGCCATCTGGTGGTTGAAACTAGTTACTGCATACATAGAATCAGTCCCAAGTACTTCCAAGTTAAATGTTAAACACTGGCCTACAGATCAACATATTTCCCCGATATTTTCCTTATTATTATTATTATTATTATTATTATTATTATTATTATTATTATTATTATTATTATTATTCGGGCTCCAGCCTGAAGGGCTGGAACCCTATTGTTTTTGTCACTGTTTTTGTTTTTGTCACTTTTGTCACTTTGTCATGTCACTCAGAAACGGCCAAACCCACGGACGCGAATAAGTCGTATTCCAACTGTCCACACAAGTTTGATCCACATCGCTTTATATCTGTAGCTGTTATCAGTGAAACACCATCCTACCAGAACTGGACAATTGAAGGTGCTGGGATTGGTGAAGCGGGACCCTTTGTGACATCACCATCCAATTTGTCATATCTGTGGAGGGCTCTGGGTTTTGGGAAGCTGTCGCCCAAAAGCCAGAAAGGACCCAAAATGTTGGAGCAGAGCCCTTTGTGACATCATCATCCGATATTGTATATCTGTGGAGGTTTGACTGTGAATGTTTATAATTGCCAATCGCAGTCTGGGTGAATACACGGACTGTGTGTATATACATTGCTGGACCCCGTGCATCGCTGCCTGCAGCTGTATTTATTATTCTTATTATTGGGGTTTCAGCCCCTATTGTTTTTGTTAGGATTCTTTCTCTTCTGGACACTATCTGTAATGTGATAATGTCTGGCGCTCAGAAACCGTCATACCCATGGGCACAAATGAATATAAGTCGTATTTGGAGCTGTCCACACATGCCGTGCGCCAAGTTTGATCCACATGGCATTATATCCGTAGGCATTATCAGTGAAAAACCATTTTACCGGGGCAGATGTACTGGACCTAGATGAGTTAAGGTGCCGGGAGTGGTGAAGCGGGACCCTTTGTGACATCATCATCCAATTTGTTTTATCTGTGGAAGGCTCTTACTTTGGGGGGGGCTGTTGCCCGAAAGCCCGAAAGGACCCTTGACTGTGAATGTTTAGAATCTCCAATCATCGCAGTGTCAGCGTTATGGGCGGACCTTATGGGCCACGCCAATCAGGTCACTGTGTCCCTCAGTTTAAATGACAATTTTGTCAGCCAATTAGAAATAATGACCCATACAAATCAAACTTATGAGCTTGACGCAGGATGTGGAACAATATCTGAACGTCATTGGTTGAGCATTGACCAAGGTACCAGGACAGCCAGTTGGGACAATTTTGTCTGAACATCAGTTTTGTTAGTTGGCGCTTGGTGGTAGAGTGGTAGATAATTTATAAATTAAGTGTATTTTCGAAAGGATATGGATATAAGAAAGTGGTTTGGCTCGATGACATCATCTTATGGCTGTGGCAGTGACGGTGGCGGCCACCGAAAATGAGTCGGCTAACGCTAGCCCAACAACCACAGTCACTGCCGCCGAAGCAGGAAGATGTGCGGAGCCCAACGATGGCGGTAGCAGCATTCGGATTTGTGATACTTTCGGAACTTTCCCCGACAATTTGGACTTGGGGACACACGGGCCTACCCAGAAAAGTATTCCACGCGCCTGTTTGGAAGTAAGAAGAGGTCATTCATGTTACGTGGCATCAGAGAGTGGCTTGAGTATTCCATCAAGGCGGACGCTACTTTCTGTTGCCCCTGCAGAAGATGTTGCACTGTCCAGGCAAAGCTTGATCCAGCTTTCACCAGCCAAGGATTCAGTGATTGGAAACATGCTGTTGAGACCAATAAGGGACTAAACCAACACACATAGTCCAAGGAACATTTGGCATGTTATATTCTGTGGAGAGAAAGAGAGAACCGTATTAGAAAGGTAAAGAAATCTTAACGCTTGTGAATGCAGATCAACTACAGCAAAATAGCTGATACGTTCCCAGTTTAATTGATGTTGTGGAGTTCCTGGTTGCCAATCAGTTGCCCTTGACGGGTAAAGTCGATGCCTTCGATGACATGTCAGAAGGAGGGAGTGGGTTGTTTCTGTCATTATTTGACTGCAGCATCACGAGGGACCCTGAGTTGGCCCAAATAGTGAAAACAATTCCACAAAACGCCACTTGTACGAGCCACGAGTGTGAGCAGTGTTAGTGACATGCAATTGTGAAAGAAATTGGGCATTCATGGTTCACTATTAAAGTAGATGGAACAAAGGATCCTACTGAACTGAAAACTTGTGAAGGCCACCGCCAGATTCAAGTGACGCCAAATCGATTCCAAGCATCATACATTCCGAGCTGAACAAGGCAGATCTGAATACGTCCAAGACTTTGAGTCGAAGTGTATGACGGAGCCTCGGTGATGTCGGGCAAGCACAGAGGTGTCCAGCGGCTTTTGCAGGACAAACTAGACCAAGAGGTGCCCTACGTACATGCCTGAACCATCAGCTGCACCTCGTAGTGGTGCACACGTTGTCGGCAGCATCGGGCTGTTGCGGGAGGTGCCCGATCGAAGCTTCTTGTTCATGGCTCATCTGGTTCACAAGGTGCTCATGTTGCTGGACCCCGCTAACGAGTTGCTACAAGGAGGGGATACGGACCTTTCGACTGGCCCGACACATGTGTCATCTGCTGCCGAATGTGTGTGCAAGCTCCGCGGTGAAGATGCGTTCTCCGTGCTCTGGGACACAGCTACAGCGAGTGCCACATCTACTCCTGTTCCCGCAAAATGGAGATGCCAAGTAAATAAAAACCTGGACTTGTATGTGGTTGAAGAAACAACCGGATTCAATTCCAATAACAAAGAGGAGACTCTACTTCAGCGCTTTAGATGAGCTTCTTGGAGAGATGGAAACGCACTGAGTGAGCCTAATTCAAGGTTGGCCAGTGCACTTGCCGCTCTTGACCCGGATGGAGAGACATTTTTAGATGTCAAGGCCATACAGACCATCATGGGCTTTCAGCCATCGTGGGAACGGAGTGTACCGTCGCAAAGCAATACATCTCCACAGCCCAGAATTTGCTGAAGGTTACATACAGTTTTGCTACACTACACTTTGCTGTTGGCCTGTGGTAGTCAGCGTTTAATGTTTCATGGAGCATTTGCCTTTTTATATTTTGCCTTTTATGTGTAGGGTTAGGCATACATGAGCATACATTCATATTAGTCCTTAGATATTGAAGGTGCAGTGTGTAGAATTAGTGGCATTTTCTGGAACGGACTTGGCAGAAATGGAATATAATATTCATATGTTTTAATTAGTGTATAATCCCATGAAAATAAGAATCGTTGTGTTTTCGTTTCCTTAGAATGAACCGTTTATCTGTCCATAGGGGGCTGGTCGCCTCCACGGAGGCCGCCATGTTGCACCGCCATGTTTCTACAGTAGCTCAGAACGGACAAACCTGGCTCTAGAGAGGGACTAACTTGTTTTTCGCGAGTTTCGCGGCCACCGTAGCTTCTCCTACACGGACACGGAGGGGAATTCAGTTGGTTGCAATCTGCAACCTCACTGCTAGTGGACGCTAAATTCTACACACTGCACCTTTAAGCCAAATTCCACATTAATGGTAGTCTGCTATAAATGTTATACTTCATAGTGAAAGCCAGATCTGTAGCCATTATATCATGGGTGTATTCCATTACCGACAATAAATTTGGTTATATGTCTTCCAGAGTTGTAGTTAGTTATAAAAACAGCTACAATAAATTGCACAGTGAAAACAACATGGACCTGTTGTGTTCATCTTATGAAATAATTGCATTGTTTTTGTGTTTCTCGTGTTCCAGATGCCACAGATAAGCCGCACGTGCTGCCTTAGAGGTCAGTCACTGTCCTCTTAAAGAAAAAAAAGTACTCTCTGAAAACTCTGAACAAAACTCTCTGAAAACTCTGAAAACTTAAAAAACAACAACAAAAAAAACAACTCTGAAATAACGATCAAAATAACAAATAACAAAAGCAAAATAAAAAGTTGCAATAAAAGCTCTGACAAAAGTTAATCGTGATGAAGCGCCTTTAAATAGACCTGTTGATTCCCCCCCACATATGGGTGTCAGATACAGAATGTTGTGTCATGGACAACAATTGACCGATATGACATTTTGCAAAGAGGAAATGGACTTTATCAGGACATGAAAACAGATGATAAAATAAGAGATAATGTTCCAGGAAGAGATTATATTGCAATAACAGAATTGCCAAGAAAACATAAAAATAATGTAGACGTGCGACGTGAGATGTTTATTGGCCGTATTGATGGACAGAACGAAATGCCTTTGACGGATCTGGACCCCGTGCATTGCTGCCTGCAGCTATATTTATTATTGTTGTTGTTATTGGAAATATTTGGCCATCTGGACGTTGTCATCAAAATGTATGGATGTTTTTCTTCAGTATTTCCAAAGGCTGCAACATGCTGGAAAAACAATAAAACAGCTTAATGTTTTTCAGAATTTCTACTTTTAATTGACCTACTGTAGCCTCTACTAATTCAATATGTGATGAAAACCAATTTCCAATTCCAAGCGACATGGATCAATAAAACCATCGGGGGGAACGTGGTTGAATGGGAACTTAACTACATGCAAGTTTGAACTGCATGTGGTATTAAGCTGCTCTGTGTTCAAATGAATGTTTGAGTTATTGGGACATAAAGGATGATGAGGATGTTTATGCTGCCTGCTGCAGAATGAATGAATCAATGAATGCGTTTTCAAAATGTATACAGAAATGTATGTATAAAAAGCGATTATTATCATTAAAACTGTGAAAAATGGAAAAACTCTTTGACATGTATGTGTATATATACTGTTTATATGTATGTGTTTTATATTTCAATCAACCTAGAGAATGTCCTCTGGTGTGACTTGGAACTTTGAACATTTATATAAAAAACATAAATAATTTTCATTTTCATTTATTAAACTCCAGAAGTTAATGAAAATAACAACAAAAAAGTACTGACTAGTTCAATTTTGTCCCTAAATCCTAAATCCTCTGGTGTGACACAATATTGTTATTTAAAAACAGGCATTTACTTGAACAGGCACATGCTGTATTTCTTATAAAACATTATATTATATAAAACCAGGTGAACATTCCCAGATGAGGCCTGACGAAATGCTTAGATATTACAGCAAAGCCTAAAAAAATGCTAAAATCCTAAAAATAAAGACTTGGTTATTAAAAAAACAGTATTATCTTACTGTATACACAGATTCATTGTTTTTTTTTTCATTTTTAAATTGAAATAATTGCAATTATAACACACAATTTACTGAAAAACCCCCAATCATCAGGATTTTCCTCAAAGTGCTTGTAATCCCTACACTATTTAGTTTATTTATTTCGTTTAAAAAGGTGAAGCCCTGGAGTTTACTGAGGCTCAGACGGTCCAGTTTACGGTCCCTTCCTCAAGATGGAGAGGCCAACACTCCCAGTGTTCCCAGAAGGTCCCACCCACCCTGCTGGTCCTTATCACGCTGGAGTATGAACCAGGAAACCACATGGACGGGAAGACGGAACAACTCTGTGATTGACTGTGGATCACTGAGTCCATCGGGTCCTGGTCTCAGATCTGCTTCTATTTATCTGGTTGAATCCTCTTGGATTCATTACATTTCCTATCAATGGGAATAACACAGGGATTCTAATGGCATCAGCAAATTGGACGTGGCCTCCATTTTATTTTATTTTTCATTTCTATCTTTTATTTTTAGGTTGTATTTTTTGTTGTTGTTTGTTATCAATAGGTTGAGTGCATATTGCCTCATGTTTTATTGTGCATAGTTAACATATAACACCTCTCTCTCTCTCTCTCTCTCTCTCTCTCTCTCTCTCTCTCTCTCTCTCTCTGTCTCTCTCTCTCTCTCGATCCACTGATAAGAGAGAGTTTCACTTCCTTGTGATTTCAGAAAGAAAGGCATCCTTGTTCTTGGAATGAGTCATCCATCCATTCATCCATCAATTCATCCATCCATCCATCATCCATCCCCCCATCCGTCCATCGATTCACCTATCCATCCATTAATCTATCCTTCCATTCGTTCATCCATCCATAAATCCATCCATTGATTCATCTCTCCATGGATCTAGCCATCCTTCCATGCATCGATCCGTCCTTCTATCATCCATCCATCCACCATTCATCCATCCTTCTATACATCCATCCCTATATCCAACCATCCATCTATTTAATCAGAACTTAACATACCCCCATAAGAATAAAAGTTTTAGCATTTTAATCAATAATCTGTTCTACAGTGTTTACTGTTACAGTTTACTGCACTGTGTAGAAGGGCATGTCCCTTCTTTCCTCCTTAAAGCCCCTGAATGTTTACACACAGGTTCCAGGAACCAATGGGAGGGGAGAGGTCGAAGTCCTCCACTCTGCCGACCATCATGTGCAGGAGGCGGAGCAGGTGGTCCAACGGAGTATAAAGATCAGCCTCCTCCATCACCACATCACTGAGCCGATTCCTGAACAACACCTGGAACCAATACAGACTGATACAGGTAGGCAGTACTGTTGATACAGATATGTAGTATTCCTACACTGATGTATTACTGTTTATACAGATATGTAGTATTCCTACACTGATGTATTACTGTTTATACAGATATGTAGTATTCCTACACTGATGTATTACTGTTTATACAGATTTATTTTCTGCAGAAATACTCATTCCTCCCAGACCTTCATCACCATGAAGACTCTCCTGCTGGTGTTTGCACTGGTGTGTCTCACAGCTGCGGGTAGGATGATCATTAATATCACTAATATCACTAGTATCAC
>OMKR01102637.1:0-17739 GCA_900302355.1 Cyttopsis rosea | reverse complement strand
AAAGAGCACTTTGAGGAACTCCTGAACCCGACAAACCCACCCTCTACGATCGAGGCAGAGCTGGAGGATGACG
The DNA here is from genome assembly GCA_900302355.1 of Cyttopsis rosea. Lineage (NCBI taxonomy): Eukaryota > Metazoa > Chordata > Actinopteri > Zeiformes > Parazenidae > Cyttopsis > Cyttopsis rosea. Next base: position 17,666 of record OMKR01102637.1, on the reverse strand, counting down.
GGGGATCGTCGTCAATTTCCCTGATGGAGGTCACTGAGGTTGTCAAACAACTTCGCAGTGGCAAAGCCCCAGGGATTGATGAGATCCGTCCAGAAATACTGAAGGCTCTGGGTGTTGAGGGGCTGTCGTGGATGACACGTCTCTTTAACATTGCGTGGGAGTCGGCATTGCTGCTTTTTGCGGATGATGTGGTCCTGATGGCATCATCGCTCTGTGACCTTCAGCACTCACCGGATCGGTTCGCAGCTGAGTGTGAAGCGGCCGGGATGAGGATCAGCACCTCTAAATCTGAGGCCATGGTTCTCAGCAGGAAACCGATGGATTGCCCACTCCAAGTAGGGAATGAGTCTTTACCCCAAGTAAAGGAGTTTAAGTATCTCTGGGTTTTGTTCACGAGTGAGGGGAAGATGGAGCGGGAGATTGGCCGGAGAATCGGAGCAGCGGGGGCGGTATTGCGCGCGCTTTACCGCATCGTTGTGACGAAACGGGAGCTGAGCAAGAAGGCAAAGCTCTCGATCTACCAGTCAATCTTCGTTCCTACCCTCACCTATGGTCATGAAGGATGGGTCATGACCGAAAGAACGAGATCGCGAATACAAGCGGCTGAAATGGGTTTCCTCAGGAGGGTGGCTAGCGTCTCCCTTAGGGATAGGGTGAGAAGAGCCGCTGCTCCTTTGCGTTGAAAGGAGTGAGCTGAGGTGGTTCGGGCATCTGGTAAGGATGCCACCTGGTCGCCTCCCTAGGGAGGTGTTCCAGGCACGTCCAGCTGGGAGAAGGCCCCGGGGCAGACCCAGGACCAGGTGGAGGGACTATATCTCCGCGCTGGCCTGGGAACGCCTCGGGATCCCCCAGTCAGAGCTGGTTGATGTGGCCAGGGAAAAGGAAGTCTGGGGCCCCCTGCTCGAGCTGCTACCTCCGCGACCCGACCCCGGATGACGATGGATGGTGACGATGCGAAATGGGGCTAACACATGATTGACAGGCTGCGCTTTGAAGCCAGAAGTTGAATTGATTGCGTTCGGGCTCGATTACTTCTACCTGGCTATCATTGGTAACCTTGATGCTGGATTTGAATTTTTTCGAACTGAATTTTTCTGTTTTTGAAATGGCAAAACTTGAAATGTTAATGTCAAAGAGGTTAATACAAAACAAATTTATTAAAATACCTTGTTAAAACAAGGTATTTTAATAAATTTGTTTTGTGGTGAAATATTTCAATGTTATAATTTCAAAGTTGTTTAAATTCAATGGCTTTAAATATTTAAAACATTATGGCACTTATTTGCTTCCATAATTATGCTTTTACAAATTCAGGATGGGCCGAAAAATCGCTATCATTTCATGTATCATCATGTTGAAAACAAACATATATGCATTATAACGTGTAATAATTCATAACAGAGGGTTTCCATCTAATTAAATCAATCTATGTCAAAAATCATAAAGACATCATAAAGTTTCCCATTTCCTTTGTTTTATGACCTCCCCGCAAAATAGGCCTATCCCACTCAATGTTCGAATTGCATGCTAGTTTAGGTGTGTTATTACACACGCCTCTTCGGGAAGAAGTGAATCATTGACCAATGTAATTCTCAGTATGATTCACACATGCTGATGGGATGTCATCCGCTCCGAATCTCGAAGGGCGCATACCGTAAATATATCTCACACTCCACTCCAATTCAGTGAATGCCGAATGTCTTTCATCCTTTCATCTGATTTGGCGTTCTCACAGCTGACTCGTCAATATTTGAGCAGATTTTACTCGTGCCGTGACTCAAAACGAAGAAGAAAAAAAATCGCAAACTGGGAATTTCAGCAGAGAGGCGATACCTGTTAGCATCTCGCTTGTACACGGCGAGAAAAAGAGGTTCCTCCTCCTAACTTGACAAAAGAATAATTTTGTCAGCTTCATTTTAGTGGATGGTTTTTAAATGAGGGAAATAACCACACTGGGCTATTGTGATATTGTGTTAAATCCAGTTAAATTAATTGAGGAGGACACGAGACAGGCATCTGAGGAGAGGGCAGGTAATGAAACAAAGTTGTCCCTTAAAGAACCTTTCAAGGTTCTTTGTGGGAAGAAAGATAGTTGTTCTACCTTTCTTTTTGCCTCATCAAGCCCATGATCCAGGTACTGGCACGACAATTCTACTGTGTTGCCCTTTTCGCGGGCCTTCCCAAAGGCCTAAAAACATCCATTGTCCAGAATTCAGCAGCTAAGCTTCTAACAAAAACGAGAAAGCGAGAGCACATCACTCCAGTTTTAGCTGCATCACACTGGCTCCTCCTTTAGAAGCGATTTTAAAGTCCTCTTACTTGGATACAAAGCTCTAAATGGCTTTGGACCGACCTACATTTCAGAATCATTGGTCTTCTATGTTCCATCTAGAGCCCTCAGGTCCTCTACAACACCCCACTCAGAAGAAGATTGGAGATACAGCCTTTAAACTGGAATAAGCTACCTGAGAAGAAGAATATTAGAGGCGTATCTTTTTCACTAGTGTATTCCTATCCTGTTTTGATGCGATAATGGCATGGAATTGAAGTACTGTCAGTGTATAGGTTCCTTTCATAGATTGTTTCCTGTTGTGAAGTGTACAAAAACAAAGCCGGGTCGAGTCTTGCTCGGCCTGGTCGCTTGACTTGGCTCAGAATTTGAATTGTCTGCAGAACTTTGAAATGGGGTAAACCATTCACTGAAGATCGATCGTGATCCTTCAAAGCCCAAGTTGACGACCCAAAGTTGAAATGAGTATTATATTTATACCTGTTTTTATTAAATGCGTTTTGCTTTGTATGGAAGGTGCTATACAAATATAGTTTCTTCTTCTTCTTCTTCTTCCTAATTCAGGTGACCCATCAGAAAAAGATTTGCTCACACACTACTCACAGCCACAGTAGAAAAAATAAATGAGTATTTCCCGACAGCAATATAAGCTTCATACAAGAACAGGTTGTTCTTGACCATGTTGAAATTTCACCATGTAGAACGTAATAATGCGTTTGTGAAAGATCACATTACATTATTCATATTTTCAGTGTTTACATCCAATCCTTTCTCCTAATAGCTCCTATCTGCTAATTGTATATAAATATTTGAGTTGTGTTGTGTTTTGTGCCCAATTCTGAGGGACATATAGGATGGAACATAATCAAATGGAAGTATATGCTTCATAATTTCATTGTGGCCTCGAAAGACTTGCAAGTAAGGTACTTTTTATGTAGGCCTAGTTCGGTCCAGCACCATTAAATGTCAATTCAAGAGAATTATGTGAGTTTAGCAGTCTTCTTAATGATTTATCATTGTGCATGTTTTCTTGTAGTTTATTTCTCATACTCAAAACACATTTCCTGTGGAAACACTCCCCCTCTGAATCGTGTGTGTGTGTGTTATTTTTTTCTTCATTTTGAGGCATCTTAAAAAAAAAAAAAAACTACCCAAGAACAGGGAGACAGAGCGCAGCCATTCATACGGTGTGAAACATAAGGTAAGATGAAATTTCAATGTTTTGCGCCAAAAAAAGCATTGTTATCGTTGCCATTGTTGTTTAATAGAAATGCCTTACGAGGGTCACAACGTGCCAGGACGGGGTATTTTTTTGGATTGTGCCTACAACAGAGAGTGGAGATTGCGTACCATCAAGATTAGATGTCCATTTTGATTTGGGGGTAACTGAGACATCTGAAAAATACTGTGTTATGGAAATGAACATATGGGAATACGACACCCCAGGTGTGAAAATCATTGAAATAATTGTGAGAAATAGACATGTTTCACTTTTGCTCATCGCAGGGTCCTGTCTCAACATCTTAAAAGTGTACTTAAATTGTTCATCTGCACACGATTTGAACGAATGAGCGTCGTCAAAGTGCCTGCGGGTCCTTAAAATGTCTTGAATTTGGTTTTTATCAATACTTGGCCTTAAAAGTCATCCAATTGTCTTTTTTGTCAATTGTCGATTTTGAACTCATGACATCTTAATTTCAGCATTCAGAGTCAATATTTCTGATGTTATGAAATCCTAAACTGAACTGAACCCAATACCTACCTGCTTCATTTACCTGTTAAATTACCTGGAAAATTACCTATTCAAGATTAATCCAACTCACTTCATACTTACCCGTACAGAGAAATCCAAGAGAATCCTTTTACTTACTTATCATAACAGTTCATAGAATCATCTAGTTTGTAATCTGCCCTGTTCCTACTTAGTACTTATCTCTGCCCTGTACCAAATACAGTATAAATTTTAAATGATATAAACTGTAAAAAGTATAATTTAAATGACACTAAATTAAATTAAATTACATGAAATTTAATTTAAAAAAAAAAAACCTGACCGTGAAGCCACTGCCATACCTGCAAACACAACACACACATCACAAATTATTTAAAGATCCTGTGAATACTTTTATTGTCTCTCAAATGTATTTAGGTGACGGGACGTTCACTCCGAGGAAACCGACAGCCTCTAAACTTCAAACTCTTATTTGTTTGGTTAACTTGGGTCTGTCAGAGTGGAATAGACATTTTGGACACTAAAACTAAAACCAGAAATGATACACTGCATCTTTAATCCTTATCCATTCATCACTTAAGGCAACTTGGCACAATCAATAGAATGCATTTGAATGTCCTTAACAATTACATTCTGAGTAATGCCAACAATGTTTAGGATTTCAAGATTTTAAAAAAGAGAAAGCTGTTAGGTAGAAATAAAATACAAAGATTTTTATTCTAATAATTCTAAAATTTGGTATTTAATTTTTATTCAAGGTGTTTTTGGGTGTTCCCAAATGCATACCACTGGAAGCGCATGCATCATTTATCTATGCTTGAGAATATCCCTCAATATGCTCATTTGGTTTCTGCCTTTCTTTTCTCATCCATATTTATTCCAGTGACTAAAAAAAATTTGAAGTGAGATTTTAATACCATGCTTGGCAATTATGTAAAAAAAAAAAAAAGAAAACTTTGATCTAAAAATAAAGCCTCAGTCATGGATGAGTAGGTTTATGCATTTGAGGAATATACTACCATTTATGTCTTATGGTGGTTATAAAGATGGCTGAGTGAGTATACACCATGTAAAAAGGAGTGGCCATATATTTCTGTCAAAATTTGGATTTCATTTACAAAAAGGACTTTTTCATCAATTTGTTCAAATTCTGTCATTTTAATTGATGGTATAGTTAGTCTTCGTACTTGTATGTAATGCAACATAACAAAAAAATGCACTGCATTGATTCATTTATCAGACTATCATCAGATTCACATTTTAATCCAACCAACCCTATTCCCTTTGCTCCAACCTCGTCAATTGTATTATTTTTAGGTCACCTCCCCCACACACACATGCACATTTATTTCAAAGTTTCAGTTTTAGCAAGATATGTGTTATTTGAGAAATACATACTCACATACGAGTAAGTGAGTAATAAAATCCCACAACTTTGAAGTGAAAGGCATTCTAAATTTCCACGTAGTAATGTAGCTCATGCTGGAAAATTCAGATTCAAGCAAATTTGTGGCAAATATGTTTACCTTCCTCAAAATTAAGTTCTGGTTTGTTCGTTCACGTCGTCAACCTTCCACCGCCAAAAGTCAATGGTTAAAATGTTGGTATTTATAGATAACCTTCTAGAGTTTGTATACCTTTGTTGGCAATAAACAAAAATTCGACTTTGATGGAGTTTCGTAGAGATTAAACTGGAGGAAAATAGGCCAGTTTCACTTTCTCCTAAATTCCTGTTTCTGCCGGCACACATTTGCAATATACATGCTCTGTGCATTCAAGACATGTTTATATTTACTCTAAGGAAATGCCGCCTCAAAGCAGTCTCTGATCTTGCAAGAAGCCAAATATTTGTGGCAACACAATAAGCACACTAGGAGCAACTTTAAGAAGTACTCCAAGTATGCAAGTTATTTACCATGCCACTAATATCCTAAAATTGGGCTTTTGCCTTTCAAATTCAGAATATATTCTAGACTAAAATGAATGAATTTCTGAATTTTCGCTTTGTTCTATGTTCATTGCACCCCTATCCAAGGAAGCCAGAACCGTGCATATAGGCATGTTTTTTTTCCAGATTCAGCTAAAGGGATCCTTTGCGGGGTACGCTTTGGTTGGATTTGTGCTAAACCTAAAGCTAGATAAACTGTGTAGGCAATACTATGTGTGTTATGCCGACATGGTGGCTCAGTGGTTAGCACTGCTTCCTCACAACACAAACCCGACTGGGGCCTTTTATGTGTGGAGACAGATGCATGTTCAGGTTCACACTCCTGCCGATGCCCTTGAGCCAAGCCACCAGCACTAGAAGAATTGGAATTGGGATCCTCCCCTCATACTCAAGATTTGCTCTATGCTTTCTAAATAAAACGCTGCACACAGTCTTTGCGGCTTTGATTGATTCAGATGTCTTTGACAAAGATCAACCCCCGTGGTAATGCATGACATAAAAGGTGTCATGTTGCAAAAACCCCACTTTCAAATGAGCCACCCTGATGCAATGGGGACGCTGTTGTTGGTTCTGTGGCGTGTGCTGCCATCACTGTAACCGGAATTTGCAGCTGTGCGCAACCACAGCGTTTCTCTCGAGGCACAGGACAGCATTTTGAACTTCTGGGACCTTTTTGGCTCCTGATAAGAAAGAAAAGGCATGCAAATATTTCAAACTCCATAATAGATTGATAATTACTCAAAGCATTGTGTATGCAAAGTCTGCAACACAAAATAAAGAGTAGGTTGAGGCAGTGAAACCTCTATATCTTGAGTTAACAGTTGGGAATACTGGCATATGCATTTTTTTCTTAAGGATCGTTAATGCCTATCATACAGTAGGCATTTGCGAAAAAGGTGAAAGGCCTTCTCTAGAGCCAGTGTTTGGTTTGTGCGTTCTGTGCTACTGTAGAAACATGACTGTCACGTTATATCTACTTTAGAAATATGGTTTATTAAACTATCAAATTATAAATCAACGGGGCACCACCGTTTAATTAAAAAGGGAAAATAAAATAATATAAATTAATTATAATTATCAGTCTCAGAAGGATTTGAGTCCTCAATGTCCTCAATTTTAAAGACCACAAGCAGACAAACTTCTTTCTAATATATGAGATTTATCATGCTAACTAATTGAATAAATGAGATAACATATATGATCAAAGAAAATGAGCAAATGGATAAAGAATTTCAAATGAGGTGATAACCAAGAGAAGATAGTGGTTTAGAACTTGGGTAACTCTTTCATGAAACAAAAACTATACGCACACTAGGGTCAGTTAACTTCTCTAAAAAGGGGAATTAATTTAATTGACACAAACTCTGATCATGAGGTAGCTTGAATCCTCTTCCTTACTGGTTTGCCGGTGATTTTGGCGGTGCCGTGGGAGAATCCAGCGGTCGGTTGCTTTCCAGGCGAACTGGGTGGTTTAGAGTGGATGAAATCCTGACTGCGGCCTTCCACAAGGGGGTCCGAGGGAACTTCAGGCAACCAGTCGGTTGGGGAGAAGCCAATTCAGTTTTTGACGATGTCCAAGTCACTGGCGACAGCTTCTTTGTTGCTTCAAAGTGGTGGTTGCATGTCAAATTAAGTTAATCTGGCTACACTAATCTTCAATCAGTTAGGCTTTAGTCTTTCATGGATCGGTAAAAACTTCAAAAAGAATAACAAAAAAAATGCTAAGTTTAGTGAGATAAAAATAAACAAAAGAAAAATAAGAAAATGCAGTTCTTCAGTTGTGTAACCAATGTAGGCTTATTCAGTAAATTAAAATGGCACGCGGAAAACGAAGACTTAAAGAAAAGACAAAAACTTAAAATAACAAACCTTTCCTTAGAGCTCAAGGGGGGAGAGACCAGCCTGGTGTCAAATGGCCGACGACTGCATTTAAACACCAGGTAGAGTTTCAGGTGCCTCCTTTTCTTAAAATGGCAGCTAAGGCGGAGCTTTGAGTGTCTTCTATCTTGAAATGGCTGCCAAGATTTCCTTAACTAGTGAATTTAATTTAACTTAATTTGACACATACAAAAATCACATAAATTCGGACACCACTATATTCAAACCAATTAATAGTTTTAAACATAAAACTTTTGTAATAATGGTTACACTACACACATATATAATGAATAAACATGGATTCAAACATCATTCAATTTTCAAAACCATTCTTATCAATAATATACAATTTGTGACTAACTACAGACATGATTTCTAACTACTAACTTATCAAAACTCAATATTAATTCAGTTAAGATATGAAACTTAATGTTCACACTTAAACAAAGGAAGGAAAGAAAAATGCAGACTTCAAATAACGCTCTTCCCATCTATGGCCACTAGAGGGCGGCATTGTTACATGGCAAAATACACGTTCATACTAACCTGGCATCGCCAGACCAATTCGCAAATGCGTATTGTCTGGAATGTCTCCGTTCATTTTCGATTTCCAAGGGGCATTACCAAGGGCCGCAGACCAAAATGTCTCTGGACGGAATTGGATAGACCTACAACCAATCAGAGCAACGAAACGTGTGACGTAGGCTGCATACCCGCTGGTTACCTGGTTAGCGCTAGAAACCCGCCCCAATTGGATAGGCCTACAACCAATCAGAGCAACAACATGTGGGACATAGTGCTGAGTGACGGAAAATGGCGACTGTGATTGGCCCAACCATAAAATGGTCAGGTGGAAATCGGGTGGTTTGAAGGTTTGGCCAGACCAATCTGCCAGAGCAAATGAATCATGAGCTCGCAGATTGGTCTGGTTCCCAGGCTATATTGATACCACAGATTTATATCTTTGCTAATTTCCATCCTACAATGATGCAAATTGGATCATTTTTTGTAGAATATCTATACATTAATATTATTTCAATTACTAAGATGATTTTGATATGGCTTCACATTAATTTGGACTGCAAATCAATATCCCCCCATCTGGCTAGAAGGTAAATTCTCAGCGGGAGGGAGAGAGATTAAAGGCTGGGTGGATTAAAAGTGAAGAAAAGGGGGAATAGGTCCAGTCCCCATCACCAGGTCTCCTACGAAACAAACAAAAAGTCATTAATTATCTAGGAATGAGGAGGAGAGTCACACAGGTCTGGGGTCTCTGTCAAGGATCAAAGCTCTCCCCCTGTGAAAGGGATTGTGGGGCAACCAGTTCAGCCCCAGGGTCTGTAACATGGCAGTGCAACATGGTGGCCTCCATGGAAGGTGACCCACTCCCACGAAAACACGATTCTTATTTTCATGGGATTATACACTAGAAAAAACATACTTATGAATATTATATTCAATTTCTGCTTAGTCCGTTCCACTAGATGCCACTAAATTCTACACACTGCACCTTTAAAAGTCTGGCACCCTCTCACAGTCATCAGTCACTGAGCTTTTAGTCACACACTATAAGATTTTGTAAAAATTGGGGATTTTACAGGGTCACTATTTGTAAAATGACAATTAGACTCTTTTTGAGATTATTTCCCATCTGGCTCCTGGTGGAAATTTACAAGAAGAAAAACCGTTTAACAATGGACTGAGAGTGACTGATAAAGAGCATAATTCTTGCAAGATGCGTATTAATTCAACTTCTCTCTATAAAACTGTAATACTAATAATATAAAACACTGCACAATAGGACAAAATAGTGCAAAATAGAAGAGTAACTTTAAAGTGCAGTACAAATACAATGCAACCTGCATTCAAAATTCTGTGCCTAATACAGTGAGAACATCACCATATAAAAGGCACATTCATTGCAAAATGTGTCATTCTTTCTCAAATCTTATGAAAACACACACCGCAAAATTTTTTATAAAAACAAACAAATAAATTAAGAAACAAACAAACAAACAAATAAATAACAGCATAGTCAGCCACACAGGCTGTAACATTAAACAAAGTGGCTTCTTACAGTAAGTACTGTAATGGTACTAGATCAAATAATGGAAACACAGCATTTCATTATTTTATATACTAGATTTCTGTTATTTGAGTGTTATTTGAAATTTCAATTTAAAACATTTATTTATACTTGCAGGGCGCTGAGGTTTCCCTCATTTTCAGTGACGCCGAGTTCACAAGCAAAACATTTAAAATCACAAAACAATTTAACTAAAACAGGTACATCTTGATATACAGTAGTTTGAGAGCAAGGTCCTAAACTCTACCACAGAGGGCAGCATCTTAATCCTTAAAGAGTGTTGGAGGGCATTCCATGAGCTTGGGGCATCAAAGGAAAATGTAGTTTTACCAAGTTCAGTGCGAACCCGGGGGACCTTAAGAACTAGCCAATCACTGGAGCAAGTCAAATGTGTTCCAAGATTCAATTCCATCATTGATGGGGGGGAGCTTTCCAATATGTGCCTTGAAAATGAACAAATACCAATGTTTGTTGCGCCTCTCTGCAAGAGATGGCCAACCGACTTTATTATAAAGGACACAATGGTGAGCGTCATATCTGTCACCAGTAATGAATTGGAGGGCAGAGTGATAGACCGAGTCCAGTGGTTGAAGAGTTGAAGCCGCCGCCTATAGATTACATCACCATAACTGATAAGAACACTGCTTTCACAATCCTCTTTCTACTAAACAAAGGAAAGCTGGTTCTGTTTTTGTACAAGAAGCCAATTTTCTGTCTCAACTTGGAGGCAAGGTTGTCCACAGATTTAAATGTGAAATTTTCATCGAAATGGTTCTGAAACCAGATTGGTATAGGCTTTGAACTGAGTTAATTGAAAGAAAAGACTTGAGTTGATTATTTACCAGAGATTCCAGGACTTTCGCTACTCAGTGCTTGGAGATAGGACGGTAATTATTTAAGTCATTCTTAACGCCACCTTTATGCAAAGGAATCACATGGGCAAATTTCCAAACATTAGGAAATCTACCCGTAGAGATGGAAAGACTAAATATATGCAACAATTGCTCAGTGATAATTGGTGCGGCCAATTTTAGAAAGAAAGAGTCTAGATTGTCCTCTCCAGTAGAGCTCCTGGGATCTATGGATAGCAGAGCATGAAGTACTTCACTATGTGAGAAGGGACGAAAGGAAAAATGAGAGACATGGTCCAAATAAACCCAGAATATTCTCTATTGAATAAATGCCCAGCATCAGCGAAGTGCCTGTTAAAGGCAAGGCAAATGTCATTCTGATCAGAAATCACACAATCATCTACTTTTATTTGAATGGGTAGTGAATTTGAGGTCTTGTTTTTATTTAAATTAACTGCTTTCCACAACATAGCCGGGATTGAGGCGGAGCTAGTAATTAGATCTAAATAATAATCAGATTTAGCTTTTCTTACAGCTATGGTGCATTTATTTCAAAGTTTTTTGAATGAAAGCCACTGTTGAGGATCTCCTGAATGCTTAGCACGAGACCAGGCCTTATTCCTGTCCTTGAACAAAGCTGATAGCTCCTGTGAGAACCAAGGTGCTATTCTGTCTTTAATTCTCAGCCTTTTTAGCCTTTTCAGCATGTTTATTAATTAATGAAATAAAAGTATCTGTGAAGAAGTCCAGGGTCACCTGAATATCAGTGGCATCGGCTGTGAGTTTGAAATTGCTATGCTTAAGATCTTCCAAGAATAGTTGGTCATTAAAATTCTTAAAGTGTCTTTTAAAAACTGTTTAAAACCATTATATTATTTCCTTATCACTTTGGAGTGCAGTAATTTGTATAGAACTCTGATAAATATATCAAGTAGCCTAAATGCATTTCGAAATAACTGTAGCACAATAAAATGTGGTGTTTCCACTACACCTACTGAACTGTAAAAATCTGCTTTGCCTGTGCCATCCAGATACACATGTTAACACAAAACAAATGTCACATTAGAACATCTTCAAACTCAACTGTTATGAACATAATGTTATCTTTTTGAATGTAAAAGGCATTATGCATTTCTATTTAAACATTAACCACCTACCTCTGCTTCACTGTTTTGAAGCAGTTGCATTAAATTTGGCTGGTGCTGTGGAACTTGAGGTGGAATGTATGTGTGGTAGTAGGGTGATGGTGGTGGCTGAATTTGCACTTGAGGGTACACAAAGACACCTTGGGGTCTGTATGGTGTTCCTGCTTCTTTGTGTGCATGGCAGGTCATATTCTGATTTTTCTCTGGTATGTCATACAAAATACTCTACATTTTTCTTCGCTCTTGTTCTTAATGTCGGATCATTAATTTGTCTCACCTCAGCTGCCACCTGTTGTCCAAATGTATACTCTGTATCTTCAGGATTGTTGAAGCCAGACTGTACGGTTTTGGACATCTTTCAGTCTCAGCAGATTTGGTGCTTTTCTGAGCCTTTGTGAAAGGCCGCCAACTGACACTGGGCTCAGATGCATTGATGGTAGGGGATGGGCTTCGAGCTCTTGATAATTCAAAGAGTGTGATACTTGGTCTTGATGCAGGCTGGATATCTGTACATTCCAGTCTTGAGAAAGAGGGTCCAGCATTGTACAGGGACGCCTGTACAATGCTGGACCCTTCCTCTTCACTATGAATAATAATGCTGGACTTCCTCTTCACTATGATTCCTGTCTATGGATTCCTGGTCCTGTTTTTCTGCATCCTTATTATCGTCAAGCTGTTGGAGAAAACAAAAAATATTGAGATTTAATATACCTGCTATTTGATTACTCAATTACTGCATTTAATTTCATAAACATTATTCACAAAAGTTATCCAAAGTTTAACAATAATATACAGAGATTCTATATTATACTAGAGTCTACATAAATACATACATTTCATTGTATTTTTTTTATTTTTAGATTCATAACAAGATTGTTCAATTTGTTCAATTTAAAAATATAGTTGACAGTTGATCTATCAGATTAATAATTAATTAACTCCATCCCTGAAGTGCCATCATTCAATAATGATCCTGGAGTAGCCCCAAAAGGGACTTGGCAATATGTAGCTGCTGGTCTCGTTGGTTGCTTTGTGGTCACTCTAAACTTGCTGTCGGGCTCCTACTACTTTGTCTATTGTTGCTGGTAGTTTTACATAGGTGATTAATAGTTTAGTTTTTCCACAATATGAACTTTTGTGGCACAATGTTAGGCGGATAGTTGCTAATTCAAGTAGCTGGTGACATTGAAGAAGAAGAATTATTTATTGATCACACATTAACCACACACATGCGGAGGGTGACACACACACACACATGCAGGAGTGGCGAACGATGAGATATAGTCTCTGCTTTTATCTCATCCTGGCCGTCCTTCCTCCAGGGGCAGCCAGGAGCAGTGGGCAGCCCTCACTTCGTCAGCACCCGGCACCCACCAATTCCAGGTGGTGGGTCCATGCCATGGTCAGGGACAGGACAGGAAGTGTTCTTATGTTGGAGGAGACCCATGCGAACACGGGGAGAACGTGCAAACTCCACACAGAAAGGCCCCTGATCGGGAGATAACCCACCGGAGCACGGTGCCAACAGTGCCCCAGGCGGGAATCGAACCCAGGACCTTCTTGCTGTGAGGCAACAGTGTTAACCACTGAGCCACCATAAAATAACCTAAAATAATTCATTAAACTTCGCCAGAAACAAACATCTGAGCATCCCATAATGCTTCCATCTGAAACTTTTACTGTAGTCTGCATGCAGAAGAATTCTGTCAGGCACATTAAATGGCCATAAAACGCCATAAAGTTTTCAATCTGCATATGAAAATGCACATGCGGTTTGCAGCTGCCATAGCCTAGTTACGACCAAAAAAAGCTGGTTCGGTGAGATTGGATAAATTAGGCTTGGATAAACTGTATTCTACATTACTTTATAGAGTAGTAAACTAAATATGAGACTTGAAGACATCATGAAAAGAGCATCTGCACCAGCATCAACTAATTGGTTGGTTAACATGAAGAAATCACTACAAAAATTCAAGCACAAACTCATGGATTAACTAACATGTATTAATACAACCTTATGAAGCATTACATATTGCTGGTCACTCCCAAGCACAGTCTGTATTAGCACGCTGTAGTGAGACACAAAGTTTCGACTTTGTGTGCATGTGTGCACTGACACACGCATGAAGGGAGAGCATTTAAGAGATAAACATGTCAAGATGATACAGCGGGCGTTTTGAACGTTAGCTCTCCCATTTGTACTGTAAACCACCTCCTCTTCACAGGAAGACCACACACCCTGACAGACACACCGCCAACACCACAACTGTACAATTAAAGACGACATGCAGACATTGGCTTCATGCCATCGTATAGTATCCAAGGCAAACTTTGTAGTGACAGAGCCTGTCAGTCTAGGAACACACACGCAAATGTAAGCAGGATACTCAGCCAATCCTGGCGGTTCTGGACAGGGATCTGTTTCTCTTGTGTCAAGGTTCTTATATTTACTGTTTTTCTCTTTTGGCAACATCACTTGGTACTTGCTGTTGCTTAGCCTTTCACGTTTGGTTTTTAAAACCGTTCCTTTTGGGTGAACAACCTGTTATCTTATTGTTTATAGGAGGAGTTGTTTGGACACACAACTTGTTACAACTTGTTGCTAAGGCACTGCTCACATCAGAAATTGGCAGTACCAGATTCCTTTGCGTGTCTGTAAAGTAGACTCTATCAGTTGCAAGTTTATGATCAAGATAGCTAGTTCACAAACATAAACGGTAAAACACAAATTAAGTAAACATGATTATATCACCGACTCCTGACTCATGACTCACTGCAAACAATGCTGTCTCTCTATTTGCCTAGCAATTAATATTCTGGCAGAGCATAATTTTTTATAAAATAGGATAATGTAACACAGCTAAGATGACCGCCCCTTTATAGGTCAACAGAGCCAAAGAATCTTTGCTGTGGATTGACGCCACAAATGTGTGTTTCTTTTCAAATTCACATGGAACAAAAACATTGGAATCGGAGGGCCAATTCCAGCCCTTGGTGTACTTTGGCCATCTCATATCTAGTGTACAGTCCCGCAAAAAAGCAGTTGGCTGTTGGGTTCCGTTGGCTTGTCTACTTTATTTAGATGTGGCTTAGTGACTTTATCTTTTGTTTCATGGTTTCAATATTGCTTTTTAAAGATCCATGTAAAATATCCCTCAGTCTGCAACATACTACCCGATCCTCACGTGAGCTCAAGTAGTAGTACAGAGTATTACTTATTTCTCTCCCCTCTCCTGCATTTTAGGGATACATTTTTTTTACGTGATGTACACTTGGCTGGTATTCCAGCCGTGGCCGGGACTCCTGTAAACATCAAGTGAATAAGATGAGACATTTTAATTCAGCTAATCAAGTTGGTAAAATATCACTTTCAGTTTTATAAGCGATGGCCACTAGCTTAATAAATATCATTTGTAGCAATTTGTGTTATAAAATATAATATTTGGGGTATAAAATCTTTTTTTTGTCAAAGTTTCATTTTTTTTAGTCAATGTGTTGTTCAGATCACTGTAGCCCCATTCTCACTGTCAGACCACGATATCCTTGCATCCACGTGGGGTTAAAAACAATCCCTGTACAAACAGCAGCTTGTGAACCCCCCCATCGTAACCCCCCATTTGAATGCAGCATTGCATCTATTTATCTGCACGTGCAGCTCACACTCAAACAACGGTGCAAAAAAAGAAAGAGAGAGAGACAGAAACCGCTGACAGGGCACCTGTCTGAGAATAGTGGGGCCAGTTGGACTGGATGTCTGCCCGATCAGAGGGTTTGTATGGTGGTGGGGGGTGCATAAAAGAACCTGAGTTTCCCAGATGGTTGGGGTATCACCAACCCCACAGCACTGGACTGTACTGTAAAATGGAAAGCTAAAATATGCATCATACAGTATGTGCCTGCACTGAACTAGAACTAAAAGATCAGGCCCAAAAATAATCTACTTTGGATTGTTCATCTTGTCAAGCTTTGTGCTAAAGTGGAGTTTAAATTGATGTTTGGGGGAAAAGGCATTTCGTATTGTAAAAATGACAAGGTGATGAGTTTTTATCTTGCCTCCATATCTTTGGATAAACAAAATCCTGTTTTGTCTAGGACTCTCTGAGCACTTCATTATGTTGAAGTCTCTGGAAATAACGGGGGATTCCAACAGACTGCAATTGACGTTGGAGATGGAAGACCCAGCCTCCGTTCTAAGTCTAGACCACTGATAAATGACACCATTTAGCTGGTGGAAATGTGTCTGTGCGTGCACCAGTCCAAGAGAAACCAGCTGGCCAACAGGAGCTCAACAGCGGTTTTGAGGCGCACATAGGCGGGCCTGTGTGCTCAGGTCCACAGCGTGGGCATTGTGTCGCAGACTTTGCATCCATTTCTGAGGCTACGGCCCAGCCTTGATAGACTACACATGAGTCTCAGTGGCAATAAACACACCATGTTGTTTGCTGCTGCTGGGAGAGGCTTCTTAGAAGATCGGTTGAGGATGGGATTACCTGGGAATTTAAACTACATGGAGAGATCTGGTGGATGGTTTTATTCAAAATAGGAATACAGGTTAGACTGTAGTTTCCTGAAACCATCTGCTATCTTCAACTCCCCCGCTTCTTTAGTTTGTCCATAAGTGATCCTGAATGATGAGTTTGAAGGGCTTGCTCTTGTCTGTGTCACAACTTTTCTGGTTGTTAGTTGAACTTGGTTCTACCTGGATTAATTTTCCATTTCTTTCTCTCCGTTTTTCCCTCTAGGGTGCAGGTCAGGAAAAACTGGGCATCTACATCAAGTCTGTTGTCAAGGGAGGGGCAGCAGACGTGGTGAGTCCACACAGACCAAAACACACACACACAAGGCAGACATTTCATGATATAAACAAGGACCTTGTTACTCATCTAATCCTCCTCTTCCCTACACTTTTCCTCTCTTAAATCTGCGTCATATAGGATGGTCGTCTGGCAGCAGGGGACCAGTTGCTGAGTGTGGACGGTCGTAGTCTGGTGGGCCTATCACAGGAGAGGTAGGAAATTCTTAGCCAATCGCAAGGCCGCATTCCTTTCGGGTCGCAGCTGGGTCTCACAGAAGTATTTTGAGGGCTTAAGCGCTTCAACATAAACTGCGCTTATAGTTGTCCATATAAGGAAAAGTACAGGTAATTTTGGAGCCTCTCCAGGGCTCTTAAAAAAACGAATTATCCAAATTCTTGACCATAACAAGTCCTGAATCCACTATCCAAATATAGCCCTTTACTGTGTCAGAGGATGTTTTATTTTCAGGTTTTTTGTGATGTAATTCATCCAACGTTTGATTTATTTATTTTTTCCTTTGGGAAAATTCCACTGTTACATCAGCCAGCATCGTAAATAGGTAAGGTGGAAGGCATATAGATGGTAATGAACTCTGGCAGGTAAACAAACACTGCGTGTTTTCATGTGATTAGAAAGGGACAGTTAACTGTCATACTCAATGACTGCTTTTTGATATCCAGTGAACAATGGCAGCAACAAACACACCCAAAGCCGAAGCTTTTAAA
Source organism: Cyttopsis rosea (assembly GCA_900302355.1). Classification (NCBI taxonomy): domain Eukaryota; kingdom Metazoa; phylum Chordata; class Actinopteri; order Zeiformes; family Parazenidae; genus Cyttopsis; species Cyttopsis rosea. Next base: position 215 of record OMKR01102637.1, on the reverse strand, counting down.
ATTCTTCTTCCAGTTGAGAAGGAGATTCCTGCAATGTGTCATAAGTTTATATTTGATCACAGCCATTGAAATATAGATGAAAAAGAGCCGTGACTGTGGCCATTCACCCCCCAAAAAAAGCCAAACACAGGCTCATAGAGTTGCACTGTCTTGATTGGAATGTATTTTGGAACATACTGGAATGTTATTCACTGTTCTTTACAAAGGAAGTGTGT